>VYZR01113674.1:0-72894 GCA_013400675.1 Oxylabes madagascariensis
ATTCCATGCAACAGTAGGTTCTATGAAGGTGTTTATATTACAAGTTTATTTAAAATAGTATTATTTTTAAGAGTATACCTGGAATATATAATGAAAACTGGTCTTCAGTGTTGACATGTGCATGATTAGGGTCTGTCGCCATAATTAATAATCACAACAGTAAAATTAAAAAATTAAAATCACTACCTAATTTTGAGTTCTGTGATTCCAATGCAGGCAGTACTTTCACTGAAAATTTACCCTCAACTTAGAGTAACTATCAAGTCCTAAAATGGTTGTTGCCAAACATTTGAAGACAATTTCTCTTCATTACTTTCTTTCTGATATATTTTCTTTTATTCCAGGAGTACAGTGTCACCATACTCTATTCAGTGTCATCAGCCAAGGAGCCTGTTCTAACTTTGTGACAGAACCAACCTAAGGCAATTAATTCAGATTGTTTGTTAAAGTCAGACTAAAAACAAACAAGCTAACCAAAACAATCCTCTCACAGCCCCTGACAAACCACACACAAACCACAGATGAAACAGTCACGTCAAGAATATTGATTCGACAAATTACTTTCACATGTTTCATGCAGATACTATGAATATTCAGCCCAGTTAAAATGTATATTTAACCCCTATATTCTCACATATAATTCAAACTACTGACTTTACAAGTCTCATTCTCATTAGCATTAAACTGAGTGGAATTCATTCTTTCAATATCAAAGAAGTATTCTTCACGACAAGTCTGTCTTTAGAAATAACTTGTGGACAGACATCATGAAGAGCTGCAGAATTATCAGCTATTTTACCTCAAGGCGTGATTTACCAGGAAGGTTAAAAAGACCCTTATTTGTTATGGGAGAATTTGAAGAGCTGTGTCCATGGAACTGTGTAGGCATCGAGAGCACTTTATTTTTTAGACAGTGTTATTTTTTAGTCCACTTTAATGATGAAAGAATTAGTAATTTTCTTCTAAATTCTCTCTTATGCAAGCAAGCAAGTCTATGGACAGTAACAGACAGCTCACATATGAAACAGAGAGGACAAAAGAAAACCTGCAATTTCCTCTAAAATACCCTGTAGGAATGATCCACACTTATTCAAAAACGGCACCATTATGTAAGCAATGATTCTCCAAAATCCAGGAAACACCAAGACAACTGGTGCCAAGGGAAACATTTGAAATGGTCAGCTAAGGAAACACCAGGGAAGAGAAATTTCCGCTCTTATCACAAACCAGCTTAGTCCTTTGCCACTTTGTAGTGACCAATTTTCAGGCACTGCTACAGAACAGGGCACCTTGCACAGAGCCACACTGATGAGTATTATTTCTCCAAGTGGCAAAGGGCTTCCTCACCACCTTATCTGCAGCAATCATGAAAGAATTTGCACCACCTCCTGCTCCCCAGAAAAGGCCTCCCACTCCAGGAATTCAACTAGGAGAGAGTCAGCAGTAACCCAATGAACCAAAGGCTGGAAGAGTTCATATACTTGTCTGAATTTCACGTAGAGAAGATGACACTGGCAGTAAGATTTCATTTAGCTACTCTTATAGTGCCAATATTTGTTTCACCTACAACAAACTGAGTAAACTCAACACCGAGTTTACACCTAACTTACTTTAGCAGCCAGCACGAGGCAAGGACTGCCCACAGACAAGCAGACACCCACTGCAGGCTGCCTCATCGCCTACACACCAACGTTTTGTTCTTTACTAAGACTCTTTCCTGCAACAAAAATTACTGTCATTTTTGGAACCCTGTCCCTGGCCACAACTGATGGAAACCTTCCCTTCTGAGGTTCTCTCAGAAGATACCTTTACTCCTCACCCCTACACAGAAGTTCCACTTTGTGGAACTCATGCTGCTTTGCTCCCTGCAGCACCCTCATGGCTGAGGAGTTGTGACAACCAGCCCCACCTCCAGCAGACACAAAGATTCTGCACTGACTGAGGAATCAGGGATGGTTCCATGTCTGCATTTTTGATTACTCTGCACACCCAACTGGAATGCAGACGGTTCCAGTACTGCTTTAAAAAAAGCTAAGGGGGTGTACAGCCTGCTCCCTAGAGCTCCCAGGGAAACAGCGTTTGGGCAGCCTGCCCATCTGTCTGATGTGCTGGCCAGGTAAAGGGATTACAGCCAGGGTTTGCTGCTCACTGCTCCTCCCAGCTCATCAGCTCTGCCATGGAGGAAGTTCCCAGTGCTCTTGGCCCTTATATGTGCTCCAGATGGTTCTTTGGTAAAGCTTCTCAAAACCATTTTTGCCACTGACATGTGCCAAAAGGAGCCCCAATCAGAATTATTATTTTCAGGGTTGGAGGGAGACAAAGAAAAAGGAAAGCATAAGGGAGAGTACAAATATGATTAAAGGTTGTGGCACAACACTAATCTTCTTCAGCTCTTCCTTCTCTGAGTTCTGCTGGTTCTTGGAGTAAATTCATGTCAAAGGCTTTGTTTTCTTTTTCCTGCTGTGGACGTGCATGCTGCAGGAGAATGTGCTTGTAAAAGAACAGCCAGTTTAGCTCCAGTTGAGGTTAAGGCTTCCCAATTTCACCCATCTGAACAACTGTTTTTTCCCCTCAGCACTGCTACTAAATCTCCATGTGATGAGCTAATAGATTAACACTGTCAGGAATGAAGGTTCATTTTTTGCGCTGGTTTTCAAGCACATGTGTGGGTCCATGCACATGCAGTTATCTGAAATGACAATCACTGAGGACTAGGGGAGCAGCAAAAGTCCTTCTCTTCAAATTGCAGAGGGAACTCTTTCTCTTGGCTTACAGAGACCAGTCCATATCCTGATCCTGCAGTCCAAACTCATTTATCTCTACATCTCATCTACATGTGCCAATTTCTTGTGAATTAGGAAGGCACTTGTGCCCACAGAGATGAAGATCACAGATCAGGAAACCCATGTAAAAGCTTAAAACTGCACAATCAAAATCCAGAGAAAAATAGACAATAATTTGAAAAAGAGCATCACTGTAAAACAAAGTCCACGTTTAAAATTAATAACACCATTTCATATTGTAAATCAACACACAAAAATACATATTTGTAAGGACATGCATATTTGGTTCTTTGTCTTCAAGGCAAACTCTTCACCGACTTGCTTTGATGTCATAAATTCCTCAAACATTAGGTGCACATTGATACTATGTATCTCCTCAACAAACCAGAAATATTCAAGCTCACTCTTGTCTTTATCACACAACTGCACTATAAGAGCAGATAGATTATAGCTCACCTAACCAGCACAGGTTAACTAGATAGCTATATTTCAATTAAAGAAAAAAGCCAATTGTTGCACATCTCATTATCATCCTAAAACATCTTGGCAATAATTAATAGCTACCCAATTCATAGAAATTGCTTTCCTTACTTTTGAAGCAGCTACTTTCTTTGAATGTAATGACTAAGAGAAAAGAAACATCTGTTTCTGTTGCTAAGGAGATCTAAAAAAAAAAAAGAGATAAGACAAATATTTAGAATATTCTTTTAAAAAGAAAAATTCCTTCCACTTGGGTTCAACTACATGCTTTATTATCAGTGGCATAGCCAGCTATCACATAATAAAACACCAGTGTGTTTCTCTTTTTGCATTGTGACTGCTCAACTGCCAGATATTCTGCATATTTACTCAGGGACAACACAGCACAACCAGTGAAAATGCCTAGACACATTCACCACCATCTCTGTGTCTTGAGTACCTGCAGATGCTCGTCCTCAAAAGTGGGTATCTGCATAATAAGCTGGATTTCTGCTAAAGTGAGGGAAACTTCAACTGTCCATGAAATGTGCCATATGACAGTTATGACAAAGCTAATATTAAAAATAAGAAGATGCAGTCTTGTAAAGCAAAAGAACAAAATATCTCTCTACCAGTAGGCAGATTGTTTTAATGCACATGTTCACATTTAATGCGCATGTTCACAGGGCTGTAATTAACCTGGGGTTGTACAAGCACAGAGCAGTTTGCCAGGGGGTATAAAAAGCTGGGTCAGTTAGGATCTGCATGAAGCAAAGCTGCTTCTGCTGTACATCTCAAAAAGGTAAGGTTAGACCCATCTGCCAGTAAAATAGGTGGGCAGGTGCAAGGTAAAATCAAATAAAAATCCAGTTATGTTGAGTTTATAATTCTAAATTAATTTGATGAAACTCATCCTTAGGTATATTTTGGCTGTCTATAGTAGATCACATAAGACAATAGTAATCATGCTGTTCTCCCATTCCAAGTCACTATAAAGGTGCCAACATTGTGAGACATATTTATGCAAATGCAAACTTGGAGAAGGTCCAGGGACACCAAGAGTAATAGCAGCTTGAAGACAACAATAGGTTGTAGTAAACCACAACCTCCCCTGCACACAGCCTCAAGTCCAAAAGCAGAATAAGAGTGTAGAACAAAAACTGTTTGTGTTGAGGATGCTCTTGGCCCCCTGCCCTCCTGGAATGCACGAGGCTGCAGTGCAGCACACCCTGTGGCTCCCCCAGGCCCTACTGTCACGTTCCTCATCCTTAGCACCCTTGGAGGCCTCCCTGATGAGCAAAACTGACTCAGTCCTGCCAGGTGTCCTGCTCCCTCCGTCTGTCCCTTGCTGCAGTCACACCAGCCATCTCCAGGATGACACCTGAGCCCTTCTTCAGGCTCCCTGTCCCTGGTTCATGTCCCAGCCTCAGCACCAAGCACGTCAGTACTGATGGCAAGGTGCTTTCCCATACAACGACGGCTGGGAACGCTGAACGTTCTGATTCTACCTGTGATGGCAGTTGAGTTTCTATCTACTTCTGTTTCCTTTCTATCACACCTGGTTTTTGAAGATCCTACCCAAGCAGTTACAGGTTGCTGACTAGAAGCAGCTAACTTGTGATTTAATTTCAGGCTGATTCACTATCGGACGGTATTTTGTAGCTGTATTCTTTATTCGTACCTGCTACTTCTAGAAGCACAAACAGTGCAATAAAAACCAAAGGAAAAATCTGAAAGAAAGCATCTATTTACCAATATTCCCTTCTCATAAAGATTTCTTTTTTTAAAATTTCATTAAATACACAAAGATAAGCTGTTCATGAAGGCAAAGACACCAGCCTAGTCTGGAATGAATGGAACTGAAATGCAGCTTTATCTCCTCATTCTTCATATGTGTGCTCTATCCTACCAAAACCATTTATCAGACACCTACACAGTCACACCACCTCAAACTGCAGTCACAAAGTAATGACAGACAGAGGGTTTCTTCCAGGACAGATGCTGACTGAGAACCTTTCCCTTTTCACAAGGTAGCTCTGAAATAATTCAGCCCAGGATTCTTCATCAAACAGGAAGAGCTACATCATCCTCAGACACATTCAACTTCTTTTGAAACCTCATCAAGTTTCCAGGAAGACTTCAGAATCAGTTGCATAAAAATCTAGAATTGCCAGTGCTGAGTTTTTAGTACAGGCAGGAAGGGATAAAACCATGAATAAAGGGCAGATCATTGCAGTACAGACAGGATTTTACATTTTCCTTCATGTCAGATACCCCTATTCAGTGCTTGGAGCAGGTTACACAGACTATTTCACAGAGAACAATCTGTCACGAGCTCTAACTGTTTTCTTTGGGCTCTCCAAGGACAGCCCCAGAACGCACAGAATGTCATTTCTGGAGTTTCTAGGCAAGACCTGTCCTCTTCAGTCTCACTTTAAGAAGCATTCAGATAATTATCCTAACATTTCCCTCAAGCTGCCACTCTAGGCCAGCCACAATATCTTCAGCATTTTGCCCCACCCCTTCACCCACAGTCCGATATTCCCATAGAAGGCAGAAGATAAGTTTTCTCTTTAAAACTATGACATATATTAAAACTTACCCTTAGTTAGAAAAATCAAAGGTCAAAGCTCAAATATTTTTCCCCACAAAGTCTTTTTCACACAGAGGTTCATATCCCACTCAAGTTTATGAAAAATATACAAATTATACAATGTTCTTTTTCACACAAAATCTCATATCCCACTGAAGTATTTGAAGAATATATGAATTATACAATGTCATGGCACAGAATGCAGATTATTGTTAATAAAATTCATACCTTACTCCCGAGAAGTCTCATAAAATAGCAAATATTATCAGGATCTACTTACCAACTCTCAACTTTGTATGGTACATAGTAGTTAGCCAAAAAAACTCCAAACCAAACCAAATAACAGGACTTCAAAGATCCAGTTATCTCTTCCAGTACATTTCTACTTGACCTTTAGTGATAATTTGGTATTTTTATGTAGTTAGTTTTTCTCACTACATCCTTCTCAGGCTGAACACTCATATTTAGAGTCCACTAAAATGTTTTAAGATACAGTAATTTATTGTTTTAATTATCCTAGAGTTACTATTCTGCTTGAATTATTCCCATGTTCCATACATCTGACAGAGGTCTGAATTTATCCAAAATAATATTTAAATTCTCATCTGCTCATGCTCATTGAGAAATGGCAGTACTTCATCTCCTCGTATCAAGTCTTGGGTCTTAAAGAATGATGCCAAATAAATTTCTCTCCCAACAAATATGCTTGCAGTGCTAAGGCCAGTGTGTGGGCATATGTCCTGATAAATTTAAAACCACTCCTAAAAGCGGTTAGCTCCATTAATATCTTACTGAACTTCATAAAAAAGACAAAAATGTAAAAAACCTGGTACTTGGTGATATGGCATAATTTACAGAAGCATGGGTAAAACCTTAATTCTACATCTGTAATTATCACATTACAATTTTAATTGCATATATGTCCCTGCTCTTTCATCAGGCTTAATTATTGCTGGTAATTCCAGGACAGCATCCATTTTTCTGTATTTATTTAAAAATAAACTTAAAACAATTTTCTTAAAACAATGCATTGTTTCTTGTTTGGGATACACACTTCAGGTATGGGGTGAGGAATGGGAAGACAACACTGTAGCAATGCTGATTTATTGCTTAGTTTATAATTGAGAGTAATTTACTCTAAGTAAGTTTGATGCTTACATAGGATGGTATTCTGCCTTTGCTGCCAAAAGAGTTACCCAGGAGAAAAATCAATAGCAGAAGTTGCATCGGTTTTGTGGCTCCATCTGAGTGCTAATATTTAACTTACCAAGCTCTGATTGTGAGTTTGCTGCCTACGAAATAAAAGATACAAATACTTAAGAGCACATTATTTGTTAACTTTTGTTCCCTTTCAAAATTGTTGCAAACTAATAAACCCAACAAGAGGCATCCAAATCTGGCAGTAAAAAGAGGGCTTCTTCAGCAATTTGCTCAAGTAGTTTTGACTATTCATACCAATGGGAGTTTACAGAAGGTTTTCAAACCACACAGAATATGCTCTTTTTTTCAGAATGGCAGCACTAAAAATGCCAAAAAATTTGCATTCTCCAGACCTGGAACTAAGAAGAGCACAGAAGTTGGCAGTGATGAAGAGGCTGTTTTCTTCCAACTCCCTCAGAAGATGCGAATTTCCTGTCAAGATGCATAAAGCTAAGAAACTGAGTCCTCCCTTGAGGATAAGACCAGAAGGGTTTTGTTCAAGAAGTTAAACTTTTTCCTCTAAGGTAGTTACTTTCTAAAGACTTTGATCCACCATGATGGGGATGATAGCAGCCTTTGTTGAAAAGAAAGCAATTAAAAATAAAAAAAGTGAACCTAACAAATACGCTGAAATATTGATGTCACAGCCATGGCCTCTGAAGAACACAGAGGATGCTGGAGAAGGGCACGGTGGAGGGAAATGAGTCTGCATAGTTGTTTGGAAACTGAGTTTTTGACAGATGCATAAAGAACAAAAGGCAGAAACAGGCAGTGCTGAAGGGCTGGGCAAACCAAACAAAAGGGAATAAACTGGAAAGTTACCAGCACTTCCTCATCACACCAGGAAATCCACAGGAACACAAGTTTAGGAGTGAAATAAAGAACAGACAGTGCCAGCTCAAAAATGTGAAGTTGACAACAGAACCGACAGCAGGCTGAAAACAAGTGATATCACCAGCACCTGGGACAGAACCCAGGGCAAACTCCCAACCCCAAACCTGCAGCTAAGGAAAACTCCCATGGCACAGAAAGACAGAGCATCTCCCACAACCCAAAGCCCCAAAATGAAACCCCGAATCAGCTGATGTACCATGCTGCCTGTGATCTTGTGCTCGTGTTCTTCCCCTGTCCTGGGGCTCAGTGAGGAGCCCTCTCTCAGCTGGAGGAACTGCTGGAGATCCTCTAAAGTAAATATTTCATTGCCAGGGAGGGAAAGCTCTGCTCCTCACAAGCACCACTGAGCTCCTTGTCCCAGCCTGTGTCTCGACTCAAATCCAACCCCAGCAAACTCCCCCAGGCACATGATGGAGAGCAGAAAGAAAAGTTTTTCTTCAGTACCTGAAAATCCTTCCTGGCCTCTGTATTTTCCAGAGCGATGAAAATAAGTAATGCACAAGATCTAGCCACCATTTTGAAAGTTTAAGCACATTCTCAACCTCAATTACTGCAGGGAATTATGAATTTGGTTTCATGTTCAGCTTTGCTACTCACTTGCTGTCTGACCCTGGGAGATCACTTGGTGTTATTTTACAAAACAGACAGCAAAAACAAACAAACCAAGACTACAGCAGGGGATTTTGAGATTGAGGGATCAGATGTTTTGAAATTTTCACCAAGGACCTACCTGCAACCTTTCCCTGACAAACTGCTACGATACAGAGCAAAAGTGAAAGCTTCTGGATCAGAATCTTTTATCACTTCATGTTTGTTCTCCTGGAATTTGATGTGGGAAGTACTTATCAGTCTGTTCTTTAACTACTTAAAAATCGGCTAAGAAGATCCCTTAAATACAGGAATATATATAAACACAGCATATACAAATAACTTATAAATAGACTAGATAGATAAATTTATAATAGTCAAAACAGACTTCAGGAATCCCCAGTTTCATATTTCTAACTATACAGAACTGGCAGAAAACTGCCATGAAACTTAGATTTGCAAAATAATTAAAAAAAATTTAAAAACTGCCACAATCCCACCAGATCTTCTTTTTTTTGAACATCAGTTGGGTTTGGTTTTGTTTTTTTTCCTGATGGGAATCTATCAACTGCAGGCTATTTTACTCTTCAGCTACTCCTAAGCAGGACAGCCCATTTCCACTGCTGGACACACTGGGATAAGTGTGGTACTTTACATAATTACCTGAATTCCCAGAGCATGTGTACAACAGTAATTAAATTGTAAGGTGTCTTGTGAGCATTCTGACCAGCAGTTAGAGAAACCATGAAAGAACACATAATGGGAAAGTTTCCTCTCTGTCTTTCTCTGCATGACATACATTGTCTATACACAGATATAGAACTGTATGCAGCCAGTCACACAGACTAATAGTTCTTGTTGTGTTCAGAATCTCAACAAAAGGCTCATTTGAGTGAAGAAAAAATTATTTTGATGCCAGGAGCAATACATTCCTAACACCCTCATTTGATCCTGAATTTGTCAGGATGAGCAATGCCCACAAATGAACATGCAGGTAGATAGGAAAAAGGTATATTTCTTTTAGTGGGGCCTTCTGAAGTAATTCAGTTGGGCTGGAAAAGACTGAAGTAGATTCTTTAAAGGAAAGTGCTGAGACAAATTGCTTTCCTCTACAAAAACACTTTCCTGCAGAGATCTTCCCAGGCACTTTTCAAGGATAGATGGAACCACTTTGGCCAACAATATAAACACATCTGTGAGCAAAACAGCACACAAAAGTCAAGTTGTGAGTACTCACTGACCGGGAGGTCGGCGGTGCTCAGTCTCGCAGTCCTTGGGGGTCGTGTCTTTAGCTCATCAGGTGAGAGGGAATTCTTACTGTGGTGGGCAGTGAAAAGCAAGATAGATCTGTCAGAAAGAAATGAGTGTAACTTTCAGAAAAAAAAAACCAAACAACTTGTAAAATCCTAACAGTAAGTAAAGGCTTTAACAGCGTTTTGGTATTTCTCTCTCACAGTTTTTAACCAACAAAAGGACCACACAATCTAGCCACACATCCTTCCTTTATTTCTTATGTAAGAAATAAACCTTCCAGATTCCTCTTTCCATATGCCTCCTATTGTCCTTCCTCTTTGTCCCAAATGCAGACACTCAAGCACAGAGATTGCTTAGTAATTTGATTTTTACACTGCTAAACTATTAAATAAGAAGGGACCACATCTTCCCTACTCAGTTCAAAAGAACAAAAAGAGATGATGATCTTAAGCAGCACATCTCAAAACTTTAGCATTGTGACACTTTTTCCACTTGGCATTTTTATTACAAAAAAGTTTAAATTAAAATAGTCATAAATGTCACCACTTCACAGACTATTTGTTCCTTTCTCTGTCAATTTCTTATTTGTTTTCTCAGTATGCAATACCTTCTAATACCTGGTGGTTTCCACGTTTGCTAGAATTTCTATTATCCACAAAAGTATTTTTGGAAAAACAAGTATTGCCTAATATGTCCATAGCCTCAGCAATTTCCACCTGGTCAATGAAACTATCCAGGCAGAGCCAAAGCCATCTGTAAGATGATTTTGAAAGAAACATATGTTTCACCTTGTATTATGAAATTGAACAATAAGAAATAATGGTAAAGAAGTGATTGGCCGTTCTGCCAAAGAAATTCAAATAGTTGATGGTAGCCCACTCAAAAAAATACAAAATCCTTACAGGCTGGAGGGGGGAACAGACATGTTAAGCATCAATAGCAGAGCCAAATGTTTAATCCTAAGTAGGTACCAAAACCTATAAAGACAAGCTAATGCTTTTTACTGTTATGCATGAAACTTTTGGGCTACTTTCTTTTAACATTGAGAGCATTTAGCACTGCTTTATCCATGGCTTTCACTGAATTTAAATTAATGGTACTTATTTTTGGTTAAAAAAGAAGCTTGATGCACTAGCACTGCTTAACTGCTGAGGTTTATCTCCCTGGAAATGAATAGGCATAATTGTATTTCAGGCCAACAGCTTTCCATAAAGCATCCATTTTTTAAATAAATGTCCTGGGACACAAAGAATTGGATACATATTGTGCATTAGTATCATGTAAAAATCCTTATGGCCAGAATCCTGGCATAAGATTTTCTAAGAATATGAATCAAGGTTAAAAAAAAAAGCCCAGTGCTTTTAATGAGCCAATGTGAAAGCTGAAATGCAGATAACCTCACTAATTCGGGTTTGAGATGCAGTCTTTACTTTCATAATCTCCTTATTTTCACTATTATGCTTACTTTCTTTTGTGCAATCCTATCAACCTATGCCTAAGTGCAAATTACACTTCTAATACCTACCTCCTGCTTTGGTAATTCTGTGCCCTTTACAGTATTTGCTTACAATTGTTAATTCTTTTATACCTTCCCTGTCTGTGTATCACTATTTCAGGAGCTGCTGGATTTGGAACAGCAAGATCCATCAGAGCAGCGTTGGGTCACAGAGATACAGACACTGATAAGCTACCAAGAATAAGTCATTTGTGAGAGCTAAAAACCTAGCTGATCAGAAAACATCTTTAAAGCTCAGCAAAGCCCACCTCATCCAGGCTTTTCAAACAGATCGCAGGGAGCTGCTGGCTGACAGAAGGACACTTTGTGACTTCAGCTGAGGGGTTTTTGGCTTTGGAGCCCTCGGTGCCCCGCTGAGGGCTCTGCTGGGGCACAGTCCCTGCTCCCCAGGAGGGGACAGCTCCAGCCCAGCCCTGCCCAGGCACTGCCAGCCTGGCACCCACCCCCGGCCGCCGTGCTGCTGGAGTCAGCTCTTCTCATGGAGCAATGCGTAAGGCCCAGACAAGATCATGCAAAAATGACTTAAAAAATCAGGCTAAAGTAAGTACAGAGCTTTTCAAAGTCACAGGAGATGTAAAAGCATATGACACCATAAAAAAAGTGCAATAGAGCTACAATTCCAGTTCGCAATTTTTTCTTTGTCCTCTTCACATGTGGAAGGTCCAAGAAAAATGAAACTGTCTAGCTGTAACAGAATTTAAAAAAAAACAAACAAAACCAAACAAAACCCAAAGAAGCCGAAGGAAAAACATCATAAATCCATGTAGTAAATTCATTAACAAAAATCAAAACAGGTTTCATTGCAGAGTTGTCAATAAAGTACTTGTTACCAAGACTGACTAAAAATACAGTCTGACAAATTCTAATACTCTTTTGCCTTGAAGTAGTTTTCTGTAGGAGAGCAGGGGAGAAGTGTTTGTAAACATCGACCAGTATTTATAAACAAGCCAAAACAAGCAAGAAAAGAAGAAAAGCCAAAGGGAATGAAGTTGCTCCTTTCAGACGTCTCTTAGAATAATACTGGATTCTTTAAAAATAATTTTGGCAGGTACTAAACAACCAGCATAAAAATGGAGTGCACTGCTTCTCAGAAGAGGAGTCACAGTGGCCACCCACTGCAGCAGAGTTTGCCCATTTCCATAATGCCTCTCCATCAATGCCAATGAGGCAATGTTAACTCATCAACGCCAATGAGCATTAAAATCTCCAGGGCTGCCCATCTGCACCAATGCCACCCTCAGATCCCTGGTACCATGCACATCCCAGCTATCCCAGCAGGGCTAGGAACCACAGCAGCAGGGCTCGGAGCAGCAGTATGAAGAGGGTTAAATAAATGCAAGGCAGAGTTGAAAATTACTTGGAGTGCCACTGGAAGAACTGATATAAAACCCCATAAATTTAGTACGTGCTGCAAGATCTGGTCCTACAGAGTAATCTGCCAGGACTGCCGAGATGCTATCTACGAGCAGTCAGACACTTAAAAACTTTGAGAGAGGATTTGGCACACTTGATGCTGCTGCATGTCTTGCCCTTGGTAATGATTAATTAATGAGTCGTGTTTCTTAGATGAAGGTTATAGATTACACACACAGTAATGATAGAAATGAAATATCACAGCTGCAAGCATCTAAAAGCCAGGGAACAGCAAAATCTACATAACACAGACAATTTGTCCTGGTTGGTACATACTCTACGTTGTGTTTTATTAGTAGCATTTTTAATTTTAAATTTTTTTTTTTTTTTTTTAGTCAATAGATCATTTAGCACAAGGTACTCAGAGCTTCACTAAATCAATTTCCTGCTCATTTTTGACACTGCTGGCCCCAGGCCAGGCAGCCTCCCTGACTCACCCTGCTGCTGCTCAGCACCAACCCCTCCCTGCTCACCGCTCCCCAAAGGACACTGCTCCGCTTTAATTGGCTGAGATCTTGGCATGAGAAGATGGAATAAGTGTCTGTGATACCACGTGCCCAATTTTCCTTGCATTTGGCATTACACAGCACTTTGCATGCTGCAGGACATGGGTGTCTGGGTGCCTTCAGCTGTAAGCTCAGAGTGATGAGCATTTTTACAAATCCAGTAAATAAGGGACAAGTACACATTTACTGGCCATGCCAATGCAGAAATCTGTCCCCATGCAGGCAGCTGTGGGACTGTCCTAGGTTACAATGCAGGATGTGCCCAAAATCTGTATCCTATCACCATCTCCATGAGCTGTTAAACCAGGTGGGGCCGTGTTTCCCTTGCCCTCCCTCTGCACTATCTTCTGTTCATGGGCCCTCAAGGCCTTGCCCATGACTCACAGGTAACTCCCTCGGGAGCTCTCTCTGTTTAATGGGCAATCAAGGACCCACTGCAAGGCTCATAAAATTACATCATTCCATTGGGAGATGCTCCGCCCAGGGGGAGGAGCCAAGCATTCCCACCTGGATATCATCTGGGATTTGGGACAGCACTGGGGCCTTACCCACTGGACTCCCAGAGGACAAGAGCTACCAGACCTTTCCATGGGATCACTGCTTCAAGAAGACCACTTCATCTGGACTGCTACCACCACCCTGACCAACGGGGTGTCAGGTTGTATTCAGACGCTGTGGTCTTTTGTACTATTGCATTTATTTTATTTTACTTTTTTTTCCTCCTATTAAAGTGTATTTCTGACTTGGATTCTCTCTCTGGTTTTGCTTTCAAACCAGTACAGGGACACAGCAATTCCAGCTCCCCTCTCTCCCCAAGGCTGCAGCCACAGGAACACAGCAGCAGCAGTCATCAGCTTTGTGCTGGGGCTGGAGAGGCAGCACTGCTCCCACCAGCAACTCGCCCCTTCCCTCAGCCACCAGCTGAGCACCCCCTGGCTCCTCTGAGCCAGCACAGGAGCTGATGGGTTACCCAACGAGCCTGACCAGGCACCTCACCAAACACATTGCTGTTTCTTCGGTCTCCTCCTGCCACAGTTTTAGTCAGCATCAGTTCCCCACTCTGGCTCAGTGCATTGCCACGTGAGGAGGCAGTGCCAGCACGTGTGGCAGGAGTGGGAACACACACAGGGATGTCCTGATCAGGTGCTGACAGCCACGGTACAGCTCTAGTGTAAGACAACACAAACCATTTGCATTATCTTGTGTCCCTCTCCTGAGCTACCTGTGTCATGGACCTCACCTCAGCAGGAAAAAACCCCAAACCAAATCCACAGCACTGATCTTACAAACACCATCCTACATGGCTTTCCAAGACTGATTTGTTCTGAGACTGCACCTGACCAAAGCACTGCACCAATGGCTCTGAAGAAAAGATATCATCGTGAAACTTCATCCAAAGGCCAGGACAAATGAAAATTAGAGAGCTGTGTTTTGGATATTAAGTCCTTGACTTTTCTCACTGCTCCACCCCCACACGCCCCTCTTTTTCTTTGGCAACTTGAATAATTGCCTTGCAATGTAGCCAGTGTTTCAATAAAGATAGATGATTTGCAATAAAAACTGGTACGCAGTAATCAAAAACCATATCCAATCCTTTCATGTCAACTCACTTTGTATGCACAGTGCACACTTTATATTTAAAGTATAGAGTTATCATCCTCCAGAAACTTATATAAACTAATGATTTATAAATTTGTGAATATTCCAACAAATCAGGGAATATCTAAAATTTCTATTCAGTTGATATTTAACATAAATGTCAATCATTTGAAGTGATATTGATAATAACATTGCACCCTTGACAAATAGGAGTAAAACTTTCAAAATACGTTTTTCTTCATCTTGCATCAATACATATAATGGAAATTGGGTTTATGAGCTGTAGGCCAAACTTGAAAGAAAAAATGTTTCTTCTTCGTATTAGCCAGCAGAAGATATGAGGGTGGTAGATTAGTAAATGGAAATTAACTGAATTCTGGGTAATGAAAAATAATAATAATAAAGCTTTTAACAGCCATGAAATTATAAACATAAGTTTTTTCAATATATTACAGCTGTAGAACAACAAAAAAAAAAGAAATTAAAAAAAGGAAGACATTATAGATTTCTCAAGTACGTAAGTTTTGTACTTCAAAACTGACATATTTCTAAATGTCTAGCTTAAAAACAGCATGATTTTTTTCTAATGAATATTAGTAATAGTTGAAGACAACAATTTGTATTTTCAAGAGAAATTTTGGATAAAGTCAGCAAAAATGGGAATGATAGCAACAGAAAAAGAAAAGATTATGGCAAACATCTAATGGCACTGCTTTCAAGAGGCAGAGAGCACAAATCACAGCTGAACTACAGCAGACTAAAAACCCCAATACACCACTGAAGGAACTTCGTAACATCTTCAGAGACACAGCAACCTTAATCCAAATAAAAAGAAGAGCAGTAAAAATGAAAAATATACCAGTGTGACATGTCTACTGAAATATGTACCCCTGGGACAGGAGTACAGAATGCAGAAGCTGAAGGGAAGCACCATGGTCACCCAAACATGAAGACAACCATGATTTCACAAAGCAGTGAAAGATGCTACAGTGGAACAACAGTACAAGATGCTGTGTAACAAGTAGCAGCTGTAGGAAGAAGCCTTTGCACCAACAAATGGGGACAGCTGACACTAACAAAGCAAAACTGTGCTCAGTGAAAAATTGTATCATTCACCACCACTGCTGGGTGCTTCATCCACGGCCTGTATCTAGTCACAAACTAGAGCTTTGGACCGCTTACAATCCCTGGATAACAAACTTCAAACACTCTGCCCTGTTCAAGGGTATCAGGAGTTCCTAAAACTGCAAGAGGAAGAACCTGAAAGAAAAAGGCACAAAAAACTCTAGAGGAAAATGACTAAAGTAAATATTTTCCTATGTGTTTTAAATATATATATATCTGAAAGGAAAGTTTATTATTTTTTTTTTCCAGAACACATATAGTGTGTATTTAACACCTATAAATAATACCTCTTGTGTACTAACAAAACAAAGGACTGAAAAAGCATCGTGTAAACAGGAAACATCCATCAATAATTTGGAGAGTAAAGAAGAGGTCAACAATGAAGAATTCATTCATTTCTTAAGAGGAAAAAAAAGGTGTTGGGAAGAGGAAGGAAAATGTCTGAGTGAGCTGCATGAAAGGCACCCTGGGCAGGAGAGCAGCACAGAACACCCTGGGCTGGTGACCCAGTAAGGTCCCAAGCTCTCCAACCAAGGAGAAAACCACTCGCTCTTGATACTGAGTTTTGGTTTAGATTTTCTTTTAAAGTAGCTTAGCTAACCAAAACATTAATCAATGTCTCAGCAGAGTACAGACCACAGCATAAACCTCAGCAATTACTGAAAGGTGCAAAGTCTTTGTATCCATGCACACATAAACATCACAACTCGCAGAGCCTCCGCTGAGTCCAGGGGATTCAAAGAAATGATAGAAACAAACAGCCAAATAGATAATAACCAGAGGAAATTAATCAGGAGCTCCACTTGTAAGCGTGAAAATAAGTATAACTGTATTTACCATTACTTTATACTGAGAGTGTCCAATTAAGGAGGATAAAATAAAACAGAGAAAACAATAAAACTCAGAGTGAAAATGCCAGAGTATCATGAACTTCCAGAACTACTGCAAAGCTTCAAAGATGGGCATCATGGTCACCAGAACCAAACAGCAAGAGACGGTCACTTTGGGTGGGAATGGAAACATCGGGAGAGGAGGAGAGGGAACAAACTAGGTGGATGATCTTCATTAGGCCAAACACAGCTCACCAGAGCATGAAAGGAACTGGGGCTGCCACAAAGTGAAGGGAGTATCAGCAGGGCAGGGAGAAGAGCTGTCCCTATCAGTGCTTCAGTGCTGCTGGGAGCAGCAGCTGGCCAACACCCGAGACGCATCTGCAGCCTTGAATCACAAACACCCTGCAAGTCCAGTCCTGGTCTTCCCTTCTTTCCATTGCACCAGACACTACGGTGGAAGCACCTGAGGCAGCTTCAAGCATTGGGAAGCATTCTTCAGAGGGAATAAAGGAAACTCTGCACCCATTCACTGCACCATCACCAGGCACCACTGAAGTACGAGTGTAATTGGGGCTGGATATAAGCAAAGCTTCACATTCCACTAAATAAAGAACTATTCCAACAGTATTTTATGAAAAATCAATAGTAATTGCAATTCCAACCACTGTCTGTGGATAAGCATTATTATTTACAGGCTTACTCAGATAAGCAGTATATTGCCTCTTTAAAAGGGATGAATAAAGTTACTTCAGGAGAGTCTCTCCCTCATTCAGAGACATAACTGTGTCTATGTATAAATACACATTCCTTTCTATATATGAAGGGCAGCTAAACCGAGTTGCTGCAGACAGGTGCATTTGAAAGCACGGGTAAGATGCCTCTGGCTTTATGCAGTCGTGCACAGGAATGTATTCCAGACCAGCCTAACACCACCACCACAGTGGTTCAGCCCTTTACAATAATGGTCAAAGTCCCGGGGTGCTTTGCTTAGATCAGAAGAGAAGCAGCAATACACCAGCCACCGCCTTCCCCTCCCCTGCCTGGGTGCTCCAGGAAGGATTCTGCCCCAGGGCAGCACCGCCTCTCCCACCTGGGAGAGCACTGGCAACAGCAAACAGCACAAGGCACTGAATTCATTTCCCTTTGACCACATCCCACCACTCCGAGGAAAGGACACCACAGAGAAAGCTGCCAGGCACGTTATTCTGACTTTCCCGACTTTTTCATACACGAGCCAGGAGACATAAACAGAGCTGGCAGCAGTCTGGTTTAAAATTCTATTTTTTTTTTTTTCCATTTTTCTCCCCTCCTTAAAAGAAACAGCTCTTTACACAACAAATGCACATTTGTTAAGGAATGCTGGGGAGGCCACAGGTTTACAGGGATTTAAGCAATGGCAGGAAAGCTCCTCGGAGAGCCCCACTGAGGTTTCCCAAGCAGCCAAGGCCACATCCAGCTCCGAAAGTCCCTGGACCAAAAGGGCTGCAAGGCTGGGAAAGCCTAAGTGGCATTTCAATTATGACTGCCTCTTGTCCTGTCCCCAGGCATCCACTTAGGGCCATCGATCTGAGCCAATGCAGCCCATCTCGTATTTCTGGTCCCTTCTGGCATCTCTCTAACTCTAGACAGAGACAGACAGGAATGATTTGGTGGGTAACTAACACCTCATTTTGATAATGCCTTCTGCACCGGCAAATGAAGACAAGAAGTTATATTTTCACCTTTCCCCAAGCTATTACCTCAACCCCAGAATATTGTCGGTACATCAAGCACTATGTATTACCTGATTTATTTAGACCCACAAGATAGTGTGATTCAAAGACACAGAATCAAGCCACAGCACTGAAAAAGAGGCATTATGAGATGTTAATCCCCTTCAGTAAACAGCAAATTAAAAAAAAGAATCAAAACCAAAAAAACAAACACATAAACAAAAACCCCACCAATAAAAAGCCCTGTGAAGTTGAGAGTGCTTTCTGCCCTTTCATGTTTTTAGTAGATCTCCTTTCTTCAACGACAGACACAGTTTTAGAAATGTCACAAACAGCACACATTTTCAAGAACTGTTTCACCTGTGGATGTATTCTGTGCCTCATCCAGGACTGGTCAGGCATTAACAGAAACAGCTGCAAGAGCAGCACAGCCCCTTGGTGCTGACACATTGCTGCTAAAGGGCATCAGCTGCACCTTGCACTCCCCTGTATTATTAGGAAGTGTGCAAAACTAAAAGGAATTTTTCATTCCTCTGCATTTATCCATATTTCAAATATCTGAATTGTCTGAACCTGCCTTTATTCCCCCTACTATAACTTGTGTTCTAACATAACTACTGTAATGAAATGTTCCCATTTTTAAGTGTAGCTCTAATAAAACAGTGGCATAAGAACACACGGTTGGTTAACTCGTGACACAAAATAAAAGGCCAACTGCATGGCAAGCCAGAGCTGTCATTTGAAATTAGGGCATATGAGAACCCTAATGTGATCTGAAATTCAGATTTCTATTAGGCCTCATTAAGCAGTTCAGAGAAATTCTTACTTATTTTTATTGGATCTTTTTATCCAATTACTTTTACAGAATGATATACATAAATACAAAAATCCTTGAAATCATAAAATATTTTAGTATAAGTTTTTTTTTTAAGTCCTGTCACCTCTCAGCTATGCAAGAGAAAAGGCAAGAGCCTTCACAGTTAATTAAAAATGAAAACTTCTCAAAATTATGATAAAAAAATCTGGCCCATGTATTGGATGTCCCTTCCAAAATGATCTCAAAGTGAGCAGTGCCCAATATTAAGAGAATTAAGCAGCACTTTGCCAGTTGTTTTTTAGATAAGAGTTATTTATCATAAGACTAAAGTCAACATAGTTTTATAAATTCTACTTTAAAGACAGATTTACTTTGTCTATGTAGGTTCTGTTTGTTGTTGTCCTCATCTCTTGCAATACCTGTCAACTCCTCAGCTTAGGGCCTTGATACAACACAGCAATAAAACGTGCCATGTGTAAATGCATATGGCTTATCAATAGTCCCTCAGTTACAGAAATAATTGTAATGATTCATTAATCCCTGAAGAGACACATGCACCTTCTTCGCCAGCATCCAACTACTGACTGTAGTTTATTTGTCTGCAAAACATTTATTTTCAGTATGTTTATATGGTAACTGTTGCAATCTAAAAATCTTTTTCATCTAAAATATATTTCTCAAGATACTTTTGTTTGGTTGTTTTGTTTTTTTTGGGGGTGGTTTTTTTTGGCTGGTAAGTTTCTTGGTTTGTTTTTTTAATAAGCCTTCGGGAAAGTAATACAAAGAGAAAATTTGATATCCACCAGGAGATTTGGTGTAAGTCTTCTGCTCCCAGCCATCTCTATCACTCTGCACTGAGCAAACAGGACAATTTTAAAACCTGCAGGTGTTTTCATTAAACACATATTGATAAAAAATATTGTGCATGTTTTCATTTTTGCAAAACAGAGAAGACTCAATGCACTAAACGAGCTTAAAGGCCTCACTTAAGACTATGGGTATTTGAATACTGAACAGCACTGAAGTGAGCACAAATACACTCAGATAGGATTTTCAAGTATTAAAAGCTAAGACAGTGAATCTATACATAGCCACCGAATAAAGCAGAGCTTAAAAGGACACCGATTGCTCCTGGCTTTGCTAACATAATAAAAGGCAAGAAGTTTGAATGGTTTCCCCTTTACAATGAAAAATCTTAAATGTCCATACATACAAGGACAGCTCAACTTCTAGGTAATAAACTCCTGAAAAATGTAATTAGTACCTAAATTTCAATGTACAGAATTTCAAATGGCATTTCAAAAAACACTTGGTTTAGAAAAGAATACCATGAGTTGCACCTAGGTGTTTAGAAATCCAAACAAATATTGCTGATTAAAAAAAAAGATAAAATACAAGACATTATAAACAGAGTGGCTGACCATTTGTAACATGACAAAAAAATCCAACGTGGTGGCTTATGTAGCTCTGGCTACCAAAATCTGCCAACAGAAGCACAGACACCAGGAGGGAGCGTGCCCCTGCACAGAGCTCACTGACAGGACAAGGAGCACTGGGCACAGAGACACCACCCAAGCTCTGCTCAGCACAGGTGTCCCAGCACTGGGCCTGGTCACTCAGAGAGGCCGTGGTGTCTCCATCTGTGGAGACACTCCAAACCCAACTGGATGTGTCCTGAGCAACCTGCTCTGGTGGGCCCTGCTTCAGCAGGGAGCCAGACTAGGACTCCAGAGGGGATTCTGGAAGTACGAGCAACTGGCAGGACTCCAGAAGTTCCTTCCAGGTAAAGTGTTCAGCAATCATCTTCCACTTTTCTTTTTGGTATGCCTAAAGGCAATGATTTCACACAGTCCACAAGTGCAAGAGGTACAAGATATTAAGTTGCATACATGCCCTTAAAAAATAATAAGGGGCTAAACTCTCCTTTCCTGATCTGTGCTTGCTTTCTATCCAGTTAACAACATCACTGCTAACAATTGCACTTGATTTGCAAAACAAGAAAGAATGACAGAAAAAGATCAGCAGTTTAACAAAATTCATATCACAAAGACCGATCACCACAACAAGGAGTAGGGAATAAAGACACTTTTAATATCTGCTGGTCCATTTCTATGAAATTTAACAGAGGGCAATCACCTTGAAGATATTAAATTCCCCTGAGTGCTGGGAAAACCTGTCAGGTAGTAAAACAAGAGACTTGAATTATCCTCCCCCCTGAGATATCTGAGGCTATAACTTGGCCACCTGAGCAGCTCCCACCCAGCACCCCAGGCACTGGTCACAGGGCAGGAGCATCTCAGGAAGGTACTGCAGGAGGGTTTACAGGAAGGAAGGAAACAGGAACTGGCGTTACTGCAGGCCAAAAAGGACAAAGGGAAGATCCCATGAAATATGAGCGAAGATAAACTAGTAAAGCCTTCTGGTGGGAGGTTTGCTGAGGGAATTGGGGATAAAGAACAGAAACCTGCAGGCAGTGAAGCTTCATTAGTTCCACTAATCATAGAACAATTTGTTTTTAGGAAAGTATTTTGGTTTGTTTGTTGTTTGCCTTACAAGAATGAACAGGTGTCTTAATATACTCTGCATGTGGAGTAACAGAGGAACAGCCAATACCAAGAGCGCTCTGTTCAGGCTCAATTTATAAATGGAAAAGTGATTCTGCATTCAACAGGAAGGATAAAAACGGTATCCTGCTGTTCACAGCAGGAGACAGAATTTAAATATCCTGTAATATAATTTGGTACATCACCACATGTCAGGCTTGACTATCCTCATTTACACCAGTAAGCTCTTACACAAGAACAACTCTTTTCAATCCAAGGCAGTAACTTCCGATTTAGACTGGGACAAATGAAAGAGCATGAGGCGATTCTTATCGTAATAAAATTTGTCATCTCCTGTTAAATGCATTAATGGCAGTTATAATCGTCTGGTAGTATTGTATTACAAGATAACAATATCGGCACCAGACTGGAAGGAGAAATAGATTGTGATTTGTTGTTAAGTAACTTACACCGTCATCCACAAAAATCAGTTAGTAGGTTGCAGTGTTCTCCAATTTCAGATGCTTTTTAATTAAAAGAATAAATCAAATCACAACTAAAAAGAAATTAGCAACTTTACATTGGGGAAAAATTTTTTCAAGGATGATTTTAACATCCACCATTATGTTCAATTTCAGACGATACAAAGTCACAACTAAGGTGTCATTTCTTTCAGTAAAGTAGCACCTTAAATTAAATGGGGAGCATTTTTTCTCCTCTAGTTCCCAAATTCTTCCACTGTACAAGTGTTAGGCCACAGATCGTTTGTAGAAGACAGTGCCAACAAAGCACCAATCACGACAGAAATACCCCTTGCCTAAATGGTTCTCATTAACATTTAAAAGAAAAAAAAAATCCTATTTCTAATCCAAGTCAGCCAATTCCGCGGGTTTAGAGGCAAAGCCCTGAGCACATTCCCATTCCCAGGCTGAAGTGCCCTCTGCTGGCCCCGCGTCCTGTGCCTTGCTCGCAATTCTGTGCCACGTCTGAAACGGGAACCTTCATCACCAAACGGCACACGGACCCCTCCAAAGACACCGAATTTAATTGCTAAAAGTCGTTTTCCTTCTTACGTCTACAGAATCTGCATAAGGCAAGGTTACAAAGAGGTTTAAACTTTGCAGCAAGAATTGAAGGTCTCTCGGCTTGGCTCAGGTGCTCCAATTCTGTGGGTGGGAGAGAGGCAGAGGAATGAACAAGAGAATGACCAAAGAGGTAGAGCGACGGTAAAGAACACCAAGAGAGCAGGTAGCTACAATGACAAAGTAGAAGATCAAATGTGTAGGAACACAGTGCAAAGGACATTCAAGAAGAGAGAGCACACAAAAATTCATCGATGAAATAAGTAAGCCATTTTCATTTTGGCTAAATTAGATCTCAGCCCTGAACTCCACTCCGATGATGAAGTCAGATTTCTCCACACCATTTTTCTGTGGTCAGGAGGTGGGTAGGTGATACGTTATTTTTTCCTTCTGAACCTTCTCTAAATCTACAGATACCTATATACTCGAGAGCTGCTTCCTTTGATTCCCTTAAGCTTTGCAGCAATCCAGCTCTTCAGAAGCTCAGCAGGGGTAACAGAAGACTGGTCTGTCTTTGAGGAAGGAGGACAGCTTCAGCCAAAGAATATTAGTTATGTGAAGCAGCAATAAACTCCTCAGAGATACCTGCCCGGACCCGAGAAAGAGCAAATTGCTCCCAAGCTGCTCCATCTTTTCCTGCTCTTACCTTGCCATTTAGATCCATCAAGAAAAAAACAACACATTTTTTTTTTCTTTCCATTAAAGATTACAAGCCAAAAATGGGGAGGAGGTTTACAACTGGATGTCTCTCTAATAGAGATGAGCAACAGGACTGAGGCAGTAAGAAGAAACAGTAATAAAAACCACAATTAAAACTTAAAATTGATCTCAGCCTGCCCCTATAAATCTTTCATTATTCCTACCATTAGCATTAGTTAGACTGCTACAATAAACAAATACCATCCTTGAAAAGGCAGGTAGAGAAACCAGCTTTCATGCTTGCTAACTGAAAGACCTGATAAAGGATACGAAACATTAGGATGCATCCAGATCATTAAGTCTTTGTCTTCAAAGAATTTTCATCATTAGCCAGTTACACAGAAATTTTGGAAGCATGTTGAAAAACATTTTATTCTCTTCACATTAACATAAACTCCAAGCACTGGAAAAAATTGACTTCCTGTGTTTTGCTAAATCTAAAGCAGTTTGAGGATTTTTAGGATCAATCTTCTGTCATTAATTAAAGGGGGAGGAACAATCAGGCTTAATAGATTTAGCCAAAATACAGTCACTGGCATTCAACCATGTGCCAATAGTTGCAAGTTTTCTGGAATAAAAATTTATTTCACTATCTGATGCAACTGTATGATAAATCCAGTTTTGAAAAGTGTAGTCCATTTCATAGACATAGAGACAAAGGCAAGCTTATATCTACATAGCTAAATGACCTTGAAATAATTAAAAGACTAATTCATTTTTCTGCTCAATTTAGGCATGCTCATAACAAAAATACTCATTTGAGTTCTGCTTTTCTAGCAATAGGTGGCACTGTCAAATATCACTTGCATAAGCATCTCTTGTGCACCATATCATTCAATAGTCAAGTGGAACATCTGCAGGAAAATGTGGCTAAAGTTATTTTCCTTTCTGCTTCCTCTAAACAGGACAGAGATCACATCTTGCAGTTGTTTCGTTCTCTGTTTTAAACTGCTCAGAAACATTTTTATGACAGTTAAAAACTCGAGAGAAATATGCTGTTAATGTTTTGAAGAGTATGCTGCTTTAGACAAGTGGCAAGCAAACAAACATGCCACATGCTCCAGCAATCTGTACGATACTAATATTTACAAGAAATATACCAAAGTGCTGTTTTAAATAGGGATTACCTCAGCACTTTCATCTCACTTTTGTGACTTGTTAAAATCCTCCAATTTCTACTTTTCTCCAGATCTGTAGATAATATTCATGGTTGGCAAATGGCACATCTCTTAGCTTGCAAAACAAGCAGCTGGCTACTCTGTCCCTTCAGCTTATTCACCACCTTCCCCTTCCTTCCAGACTCATCAGATTCGTGCTCTCTGCAGCATTCCCTCAATGTGCTGATGTCTTTTCTTCTCCACTAGTGGTACACTGCAGCCCTGATTTGTCAGAGATGTTTAACTGCAACACAGAGCCACAATCCTGAGCTCACTGTTTATGAGGCTGATCATGTACATAATATTGTTTTAGAGACTTGCCACTTCTCCAGTGTAATTTTTGAAGTCTCAACTCCAATATAACATGCTCCTCACCTAAGCTGTTTACATAAGGGACATGCTTCATAGCAAAGAAAAGTATACCAGACTAAGTCTCTTTAGGATTTTAATTTCTTTTGTTTCAAAGTAAAACATGCTGGAAGCCCAGAAACAACAGCCAGTTGTCTCAAAGTAAAGAAGGAATTAAACATCAAAGCTGTTTACTTTAGTCTTTTGGTTATTATGGCAAAAGCATTAAATCAGATTTAAAAGCAGGACATGCCATTAGGCAACCTTCCACTCTTCCTGCACATCGTAGCCACATCCCTGCTATCTCACAGCACTTTCTGACGTGGAGCACACCCAGACTCCCCTGGCAGGGCACTGACAGGACGTGTTTCACCCTGCACTGTCCCTTGTCCCTTGTCCTCAGCTGTCACCTCCTCAGCTGCTGTCCCTGCACGATGGGGACACCCTCAGCCTCCACCTGGGATACCCTGCTTTGCTGCAGGGCTGCTTGTAGCTGAAACACACAGCACGTGTCCTCTGCTTTGGAGCAACAGCCAGACATCTGCTAAACTTGTTTCCATCCCCAACTGGTTGAAGGCAGAAAGTAAACATGTTTTTATGCAAGGGGCAAGCAGCCCAAATGAAATAGCACCTCCCTTGCTGTACCAAACTCACTGTGATTGCAGAAACATTGACTCCAAGTTCTGCTGTGCTGAAAAATTCCTTCTACCAAGAAATCCCCCACATATAAACAGTTCCACTAATAGTGAAACATATCTGAAATTGCTAGAAAGTTTTTTCTCACCTTTTAAAGAGATCTCTGCTCTAGGACTTGGTGCTGCTGTAAGGGCTTCTCCTCTAAAACTCCAAAATGGATTCTTTTAACTACAGAATGATTTACAGCTGAGGTAGCCAAAAGCCAGCAATCAGCTCAGAACTACAGCAGCTGTTTCCCCAGCTGAAGTCACTCAGTCTAATTCTCTTGCCCAGTAACAAGAAACAGGACATCTCGGACTCAGGAACTGTCATTTTAGGTTCTCAGTGAAAAGGAATTAGTGCTAGGAAAGTTATCAGGCATGAAACTGTCACATGTTTAAATGAGATGATAGCTTTGAATAAGAAATGTACCCTCAAAAATGGCAGCAGATTTTGTTTTAAAAGCTTCATTAGAAAAAGTATGAACTGAAGAAACAGCTCTGTCAAGTGTAGTTGAACAAGGCAAAGCAAACAGGCAAGACATCTCACTACCTGGGCAACAGAGTAGCAGCCGTAAAAAACTCAAAATCCCGGTACAGTATCTTGACGCACTGGGCAGAAATTGTTGGTTGTAATTAAGATAAAATTACTAGCTGATATTATTGTTTCACTGAGCTCTCAGTTACACTGACTCTGTCATCAATAAATCCTACTATGGCATCTCCCATCAGCATTCCAGCTTGTATTTACACATTACTGCCCAGTGTCAATTTAATCTGTGCAATGTAGATATTCGAAGCCATGCTGTTTGCCCCGGACCCAGACATTCCTCCAGACAGCCTCATCCAGTGCCACAGGCAAACCCACCTCAGTGCAGGTGTATGAACACAGGAAATACAAACCAGTGACATCCAGCCTGCAGCTCCCCAAAGGCCAGGGCTGAGTGACCCTGAGGCTGCCCTGGGTGGGACTGACCTCCAGCCAGGACAGCTGTGCCACAGCAGACTGACTCTGACCCATAAAGAGAGATAAGCTGGGCTTGATCTGCACAAATTGTGTTTGCAGAGCAGCGGTGGAGCAGTGACAGCTTTGGCCCCGCTCCCTCCCAGCCAGAGGCTCCAGCACGGGCATTTCAAACTGAGCAACCTCACAGCCAGCCTGGGCTAACGCAGCTCGGGCTTGCTCCGCTAATAGTCCTAATTACTGATTGTTTTTCACTGTAATTGGAGAGATTTCCTCGTACTTGTACATAAACAATGCTTGTTTGACTTTTCCTGCAGTCTCAGTCTCTCAGAAATGTCCCACCACAGTGACACTCCCTTCCAGCTTCTACCCCACCGACTGAGAAAAGGATGTGCCATGCCCCAAAGCTGGGAGATGATGCCTCAGAGCAGTGTGCTCTTACTAGAAAGAACACGGTAAGCTGAGATTGAGAAGGCAGATTTCTGCTGTGTGAGAGGAACTGAAACCAACAGGTGTGCTCGGCAATAATTCTCAAATTGTCACCTTGTTTTATGTATCAGATGAGCACGTACAGCGTTACTTGTCCTGAATGATTACATTTGTTTAGGTGTAAATCATCAAGGTTTAGATGCTAAGGGCAGCAAATGTTGCATTGATCATTGCTGCAAAGCCAGCTAATCCAGATATCTCCTCAAAACCCCATAATCTAAAAAGACATACATTATCTTCATTGAGCAATTAAAATGAAATTTTATTTATGAAAGTTTGGGTTATTCTAATCTGCTTTAAAAAACAAGAGTAGACTGCATAAGCATTAGTCTTTTAGAGGACTTTTGAAAATAAGCTACTAGTAAATCTTCCCTGCATGTGGAACAGTATTAAATTTCAGCTCTGCCTCTAGCATAATTAAGTACCCACCAACAGCATAATACCTTCATTAAATTAAGGTGTTTGGAGTGAAATGTAAATTTGTCTTCAGATATGAGGCTGATATTTCAACCCCTCCACAGCCTGAATATCATTATGGAGGACAGAGGAGGGGAAAGCACAGAATAAGCAGAGTTACTGAGCACTCCTCTTCTCTGGGTACTGCATAACCAGTAAATAGAACAATTAAATGCCCATGTCTGTGCTACCTCCCACCAAGGGAGAAAAGGAAAAAAAAAAAAACAAAAACAAAGCCAAAACAACAACAAAAAAAGCGAAGGATATTTTAACTGCTGCCTCACTAGAAACAATTACTGCTTTACTAAATCTTACGACATTCAGGTAAAAGTTACTTTTTCTCCATCAGATACAGCCCTCTTCATGTGGGGGAAAAAAAAAGAAAAAAGTAAAAAAAGCTCTTTCCAAAATAAAAAAAGCAACATGAAGACTCAATTATGCACCCACTCAACATCTATAGCACTTGGGTCACTGTTTCCAAGAGCATGGACAACCACCCTGGCTGCACTTGGCCAAGGGGAACCATTCCTGTCCTCTCCTCAATCCAAGGGGACCCTGAGGGCTCCATGAAGTTGCTCACTTGTCCAAGGGGCCTTCAGAGAGCCTCGTCCCATCTCTGCAGCCCTGCACGCCCTGGGTCACAGATGGGACTGGCACAGGGCTTACTGAAGCCTGGGTGATCACGGCCAGCGTGTGCCAGGGGCTGAGGGCACCACTGAACCCGCTTCTGCACCAGGCCCTGGGCTCCACGTGGTGCCCTGAACCAAAATGTCCAACTTGCTACCTGCAATACAAACTTGCTGACCTGCGTATCTTGTGCTCACACTGGAGAGCTGCTTGAATATCTGCATGAGCGTGACATGAAGCTACAGGATGTGGAACGGAGACAGGAAAGAATTGCTCCCACACGCTGAGTCGTGCCGGAAAAGAAGCTTTATTTACATCTTTGACATCTTATAGAATTCCAAGGGGATCAGTGGATTGGAAGGTGGAGTTGCCACCTCTCCAACACACTGGTCAGACCAACAGTCCGTCAACTCTCTCCTCCTCCATGAAAATATGGAAACAAAACATTTGTTGATACTTAACGTGTGGGAAAAGTCTTGATACACAAAGAAAACAATTTTCTCAGAAAGCCTGCACGGGCAACAACGGGAAACTCAAAATATGTTATCTGTGACTGACCAAACAATTTCAGTTCATTTTTGGTAATGGTCAGTCAAAGCTAACCTTAAAATTAGGCTGGTTTTATCTTAATCTATAGTTGAAATAAGTTAGTAAAGGTGACACTGACTCAGGTTTATGCTGAAATTTGCCCTACTCAGGTTACACTCCAAAACCCTTTCATAACAGGCAGAACATAGAAAATACCTGATATTCAATTTCAGGTTTTTTAGGAAGGCTAAGTATAGAAAGGAGGCATCAATAATCATATTTTAAGCATCTACTTGGGAGAAAAAAAAAAGGTAGAGCTACGTACAATGTAATTTTTTTTTTCCATTTTCAAGCATTTTACCAATTATTGTAGCTGTAGAAATACAAGAACCTGAAATGATTTATTAATATTCCAGTTCTGCCAAAATATTAAGATTGAACAAAGTACTTTTGGAATACACATAATTGAATATGTCATACAAAAAAACCACTGTCCTTTTAAATATTTCTGTGACTATGTATATTTCAGAGAAAACACTTTCATAAAGCTAGCAAAAATATTACTGTTTGGGGATTTTTTTAAAGGAAACAAACAAGACAAAACCTAAGAGTATCACAGAAGTAAAAATATTTGGCAATTTATCATGATTTCTTGAACACCACACACTTTCTTTGCTCAGACTCTTCAGAATTGTAACTCAAGTATCAAATTCTCATTCAGTTTTGAAGTCCAGAAACAGACCTCATGAATTTTCCAGGCTATTAAGAAAAAATCATTAGAATTTACATTTAGAATTTTCTCCTACAGCACGGCTGTATGTCTGAATATACAGATATGGGGTAATAAAATACTTCAAAAAGCCTAGTATAAATGTTATTGTAAAACAATGACTGTCAGTTTAAGAATGTCAGGGTTCCATACATTATAGGAGCTTAGAAACATAAGAATTATCTGTGAATCTACCTTAACACTTCAGTTACCTGCAGTGTAAGTTAGAATACTATTGTGTCTTCTGCTTTGTCTATGTATCATATACCATCTTTGAAGCCTCAAAAGATGATTTACAGCAATCAGAATTTTAGAATAGAAATCTTCATCTACTGCAATCTAGGAAGTGTGTACATTAAAAATAAACTTGTATTATTAGGTTGGAATAATAATTACTTTTCTGTATTTACCTCCCAATGTTAACAGAGTCAGATGAGAAAAATAGCAAACATTCAAGCACTCATTTACAGACATACTTTTTATAATGAGAACAATAATAAAAGCTATTAAATGGCACATAGCTAAAGGGAAAAGCTTTTCCGTAGGTCAAATATATCAGTACTAGCTTGTAATAATCAAAACAGAAAGATTATTCCTTTAAAATCCTTTAATTCTTGATATCCACAGTTCTAATCCTCAAGTCATTGTTGAAGGCCACTTTAATGTTTGTGTTACACTGTTTAAATTTTGGTGTCAAGACTTTTTTCCCAGTACTAAACCACTCATGCTTCACTTCTATAATCTATGTCATTTTAGAAGCCCTTAATTTAATTAAAATCTTGTAAAACTGAAGAGGTTTGACTTAATTTTCTATATGCAAAGGAAGGGAAGCACATTACTTGGATATTTTGTTTGAACAGCTAATTTCAAAATTTATTATAGGTTGCTATCATACTGAGAAATAATAAAGATATATTTTTAATTACTTTTGCTCACAAGAGCAGGCTAATACATATTCCATCAATATTATGATCCCCTTGGATGGAGAGAAGCTAAATGCTAACCCAAACAGATTTTAAAGCTGTAATTACTTGGTAAACAAGGGAATCATACTACATAATTATACATTGAGATCAAATTGGACCGAAAGAAGTTTCGAAGATGCTCTGTATTGTGTTTTTCTCTCGCTGCTGTGTGCTGCAGTGTCACCGAGCGTGTCATCGCCTCCCTGGGTGTCACAGCGAGCAGGGGACATCGAGGCACAAAGCCACCTCACACACTCCGTGTTCAGCAGCAAAACTCTGCTTTTAACGCACAGCCCGACTGGAAAGCAACAAACCAGGAGGTCGCCCAGGCAAGGACATGCAGGAAGATTATTTCTAATCTGCTTTTAAAATATTATTAGGGCTTTTTGTTAGGATGTCTGTAGAAAGGCTCTCTGGTTGGCTGAATGATAAACACTGCTATCCTGTAACCAGATTAAAAAAAAAAAAAAAATCCAGCTCTTTTGCCCATTCAGGTATTTAAAAAAAATCTTTTCATCTACGAGGACTGATGTCCTTCTCTGCCAATTTTTTTTTATTTTAGTATTAGCAAGGAAGGATCTCTTAAAACACCATGCTAGAACAGAACGCCACACACAGAACACAGCTAAGTTTCTCAGAACAGTCTTTCAGAGAAAGATACAGGCTGTAAAGACTAATAATTTTCTCTAGGACACTTTAGGTTTCTCTCCTCAGCTTTTCTCCCCCACCCCAAAACGCTTCAACAGTGAGCTCTGTTAAATCTGCAGATATTACCGTTAAAGGTCTTGATACTTCTGCCTTCTGTTTCCCAGTGAAATCACCTGGTGACAAGGCAGAATCTATCACCTCACATTGGAAACAATGTACCAGCTTTCCAGAAAAGAGAAACATCCGTTTTTTCTGAGCACACAGGAACATACATGATAAATGGCTGTGCTTTTCCTGATCCCAAACTTCCCAAGTTACTGAAAATCTTTTCCATCAAGTCCCCTTGTCTTGCACATAAGATGAGGGCAGCAGTGTTTTCAGGGAATTTGACCTAAGTATGAGCACTGCAGGCTGTAACGTGAGGCAGTGTAGGATACTCAAGTTCATCCACATTCTCTGCTTGTAGCACAGGAACTAGAAAAGATGCTTTTTAAGAAGTGCTACAAAATTATGCAACTGTAGAATGATGTTACAATTTTATATTCTGTGGTGGATTTTTAATCTTTAATTAGACTAGAGAATAGCAAAGATGAATCACACCTTATTAAAAAGGTTTTTTTTTAAAATCAAACCTTGCCATTAAGCTCCTTTTGCATGCTCAGCACACAGAACATTTTGTACCAAAAAAAAGGTACAGCAGTAGACATTGGTTTAATCCATTAAGTAGCTCTAACTTGGTCTTTGTTAAAGAAACCTGCAATTCTGATTTTAAATGAGGTTGCTTATCCAGCCAAATGTCACCATCAGAAGCTGTCCCCACAGTCTCTCACAGCCTCAGGACCAAATCCTAACCCAGGCCCTGACCCAGCCCAGCACAGCACAGTGGCCAAGGCTTTTCTCCACCCAGTCACTGACCCTCCTTGATTATTATTCCTGCAGCTGCATGACCTCTCCTTGCTGGGTTAGCCCCAGTGCAGCTCGTCTCATCCCCGCTCTGCCTCCCTCTCCCTTTGACACAGCTCCCACAGAACTCAGCACCAGCCCCTCTGAGCCCCCTCAGCTGCTCATCAGGCAGCTTCAATGACCTCAAGCTGACGGGCATTTGACCAAAACAGGGGATTCATAGCAACAACTACTACCAAAACTACGTTTTTCCCAAATGCCCCTTCTTCCCATAACGTCCAAGCCTGTCAGTCTGAAGGGAGCTGACTTCTCTCAACTTAGGGCAGATGCAGCTGGAATTACTTGATATTCTAAACAGTAAAGCTATGCCCTGACAATATGCAACTCACAACCAGGTACTGCTTCAAGGAAAAGACAGATTAAAAACCTCCAGGTAGAAGCCAGTTAATGCGTACATGGACTACCTAAAGCTTTTGTTTAACCCTGAAGTAAAGTCGTACTGAGAAACTAAAGTGTTTTTCCTCTGAAAATCCCACAGTTTGACCTCCTAACTGACAATAGAAGGGACAAGCTGACCAAGCTAGTGAAGCACAGTCGAGTTAGACAAGTCCAGGGAAAGGGGAGAAAGCTATTTCCAGAATACTCCAAGGGGTCACAGTCCAAATACAACGCAATGTGTACAGATCTGTAGGGATGTGTGCTGGATCTAGTGCAACAAACACCTTCACTGAGCAGCTGCAGCAAGGGCTTGCACAAATAACCTTCTGAACTAAACTATTCTAGTGCTACACAGAATAAAATGGAGTATTTAAATCTAGAAGCAACATAGAGATGAGGAGATGGTGCGCTCCTCAGGACAGGTTTCAAATTAAAATTCATCTTAACATATGGTCAAAATGTTTCAGAAGAAAAGAACCCATGACAGTGAGAAAATGATTTTTCCTTTATGCAAAAATACTCAACTCACAGAAACAGATGAGAAACAAGTAATTCTGCAGTAAAAAAAAGCTGTTGGCTGCGGCAGATCACAAGCTGCACATGAATCAACAATATCATGCTGTTCCTCCCTCTCGAAATATATACTATGTTTATATTTATATAGGGCTGTATAAACAAGAAAACAGACTGAAATAATCCTTCCAACTCTGCTCAGTCACAGTTCTGCACAGTTTGCAGCTCTGCACTTCAAGAACAAAGAAAGCCAGACAAGGTCCAGAAGAATGCCACAAAGATAATCAGACAAAACATGACCTACATAAAACCAGACTGAGAAAATCTTGATTGTTTAGTTTAAAGAGGAGTTGATGTGGTAGACGAAGGGAATGGGATAAGATAAAACACTTTCAACTGCAGATAATGCAAAAGTAAAAAGAAAAGGAAGAGGTTTATTCATATTCATGAAGCCAGCAACAGCATGCAAATTTTACAAACCAAAGTAAAGGTTGAGGTTATGAAATACTTTTTAATGATGGAGAATGATAGGTGGGACAGAGGTTTCATAAATTGACCATCCATTTGAGGTCTTTAAAAATGGCTTAGCCAAATACCTGATGCCAATGCCATTAAGAGACTGTATCTTGTCCTCAGGCAAGAAACGAACCGGAGTCCCTCTTAGAGTCATCTCCAGTCGTATTTTTGTATGAAGCTATCATTTCTGCTTGGCTGGAGTTGGCCATGTTATCTAACAATGTATGACTGGTATAACTGCAACTATTACTTGATTTTGCTCGCTACTCCTTGCCCTTAAAACCCTCCCCTCCAACAGCAAGTCTCCAGCTATCAATGCCATTCAAGCATGCCCCAAATCCCAGTAAACCAGTGGCATTCCTCATACAGAGAGAGGTTAATGGGTAAAGTTCAGTGCAAAACCCATTGATGTTACATCCTAGAATTCACAGAATGATGCTGGCTGGTAAAATGCACTGTTACGCATTTTTGGATCAGCACTGATTTGGTGCAATAGTCAAATGCTCATGTTCAGCACAAGGATTTTATACCACCTCAAAGCATTGCATGGGCGTGCGTCAGCAGGGGTTGAAGGTTTATCACACATCTCTCAGTTATGAAGGGAATCATGCAGAGACTGAATCTTTCATAGTCTTAAAAAAAAGTTTCCAAAAATCTGAATATTCTCCTTTTCCCCTTGATAAAAGCAATGTCTTGCATTAAAATGATGAGGTTTTGGGTTTTGACAAGATGCACTGGTCAGAACTGCAAGCTGGAGCACATGCTGCAGCAGCACAGCTCTTCCATACAAGCTCATTTTCGTTCTTCATCTGGGTTCACCATGTGTGTGTGGGCCTGATATTTCTGGGTCTGAGAGATTTCAGCCTGCTAGCAGCTGCTCACCTTTTTCCCAAGGGAAAATTTCTCAAGAAAGCTTCTTCTCAAAACAATCTTGGCAAACAACTATCCTTTCTCAAAACAATCTTTCTCCAGGTGGTGTTTTGCCCTTCTAGTTGTCAAAGGAAAACATTTTAGCTGTTTCTCTAGTTTAACCAATGGGATTAGAGAGGTGTCGTTCCTATTCACCAATCATGTTGAGTCTGTATCGGAACACCTTATAAAAAGTAGAAAGAATTGGACAATAAAGCCTTCTTTCTATGCTCTTTACCTTCTGAAATATATGGAGTCTCTCATCTTTTTCTCGTGTCCTACAATGACAATGTGTGAAATGAAGAACTTCCTCTTTCCTCATACTCATGCTGTGTACTTTATTTTCAGCTGTTCAGGTCTACTTGGCCTTCAAAACCCTACTTTAGGTGTGAATTTTACAAATTTCTCAGACTACACTCCAAGCACCTCCATGCTGCTATGGCTGACACAAGCACTCCAAGCAAGATTTACTTTATGCTCTTTACTGAAATACCATAAAAAATCTCTTCTCAAAGACATACTTCCCAGTGTCCTATTTCCAAGATTTTTCTTTTTGCCCTAATTCATACAAGAGAAGCAAGAATATTCTTCTGACCTTTGCCACCCAATTCTACACATTCATTCTACCTTTAGTGCTTTGTTGTTAGCAAATTCTTTGTCCTAAGTTCCCCCTTACCTTAAAGAAAAGCTGAAGTGTTTTTACAAGTCTGGGTTCATGTTAATAGGCCTCACATCACACGACTACCAAGTGAGTCAGCATAATAACCATATGTCTGAGCCTGAATCAAGATAAAAGATCTGTGGAGCCTTATTCAATGAGAGCAGAAAATTCCTACTTGGCTCTGGTCTTTCATGGCTGTATTACAATCTCACACTATGCAACTCCAATTTTCCTGAGGGAATGTATTTTTTTTTACTGTTCTTCTGAACATAATACTAATCTCATCATGCGTTTGCCCTGTCACTCCTACGGATTCCAACAGTTTTTTGGTGCAGTCTATAGCAAACAAAGGACATTTTATTACCATGCACTTCATTTAAAGGCTGTCGAGGTAATGACCTTGCAATATTCCACCTGTAGTTTTCAGCAGCAGGACACCCTCACTGCTGTCTTGCAATAAATACATGAACACCATTTTTTTTCCCTTTAGCAGCTGAAATCATCACATTTAATGGAAATATATGAAAGATTAAAATTAATGCAAAAGAGAAACAGAAAGCTTCTTTCCCACCCTGCCATTCCCTCCTTCCACAAACACCACTGCCACACACAGGTGCTCTGGATAGCTGCTTTCTAATTAAACCTTCTTTTGGAAGGTGATTTGAAAGAACATTGCAATTTAACTTAAAAAGCAAATTAAAATTTTGTCAGGACTGGGAAACAAAAAATCCAGGCCACACTTCAAAAAAGCTCACAACAAAACAAAACATGTAGAAAGGTGAATAAAACAGCCTTGATTTTTGCTTTATTCAATGACTACAAAAAAATTTCAAGTTGGAGATGAGATCAGCTCATCTTTAATATCTAAAAATACTACTTTATAGAAAACTTTTTATAGTGGATGGAATGGTAACACAAGTGTTAGGAGTTTAAAGGCAGACAAGCCATAGGCACTTACAGTCCCTGTAAAACTTCTAAAGAATATTTCCTTAACCTACATCCAAGTCTGAATCATTCTTGAAATATTTCACTGACTAGAGGAGAAAATGTAACCTCTTAGCAAGTGAAGTTGGCGGTTTCTTATTTACAGGACACGAATGCCCCCAGTTCTGAGCAACAGGAGGGACCTGAAGGACTGTGGGGAAAGCAGCTGTGAGAAGAGGGGGAAGCACAGGGATTCTGGTCTGCACCCCTCAGCAGGCACAGACAGTGAGTGTGTGAGGCTGAGCCCACCTGGGAGGGATCTGTCAGTCCCTCCGCGATGCTGTTCTGTCCCCACTGCAGGGAAGGCTCTGTGTAGGGGCTGGGGCACACAAAGTGCGAGGTAAAGGTAAAATACTGAGACAGCAGGGACTGTGCAGCATATCTGCCACCACAAAACATCTTGGAAAAGAGTGGCAAGAGCCTCCACATTTCCAGTACCACCACGAAAGAATTTCAGTCCCTGTGAAGATCCTTAAGAAGGTGAGCACCACAACACAGCACTCTGTCACCCTACTTAAAAGTTCACGGGTGATTAGTATAAGCCTGACAACAGGTGTTCAGGTTTCAACACTAAATCTGCTCTTAAAACATTTTGAAATAAATATTCCTACTTTCCATGTCTTGAAAGAAGTTCATTCTCTATGCCAAAAGTCTGTTTCACTCTTAGGCCAAAATGTCATCTTATCACAAGTCACAAAAGTATGTGAAAAACATATCACATTATGGGAAGCCTTTAATTGGTACACACATTTTGCCTGAAAGCTAAAAGGAAAAACAAACAACAAAAAAATGCCCAGCATTATAGACCAGCATGTTATTGTGCCAGAAAAAATGACAATTTAATTTGTCTAAATTTAGTATGTGGGAAAAGGCACATTTTAGTGGAGCCTAAAAATAAAGCTTCAACCTTAAATTAAAGAGAAGTAATTTCCCATTAGATACAACAGCTTCTCAGAGAAGTCTGTCAAACAATTCTGTGAGTCAACTTAGCACTTTTTATAGTTCCAGTTCAAGGTCAAGGGGCAATTCTAGTTCATAGCCTGACCTCGTGCACATGCTGTGGCATTGCATTTGATGACTCCTGCTTTGAGGCCAAGAATCCATGTTATGCAATGGCAAAACTCCTATTCTAGATGTAAAGATTCCGAGAGAGGGATGACACCATTTCCTTTGGTACTTGATCCTAATGCTCACAGGTCAGTCCAGCACTCCTCATTTCTCAGTCTACCCAGGTAAGGATGGTTTGGGCCTTTTCTTGCAGTTGGATAGAACAACTGCTGATTTGTCATTCCTGAGTCCTGAAGTTTCTCATTATTTCATTTCTTATTAACATCACTTAAAATGCCTTTTCCTCTTAGCTGTAAAGCTTAGCATCTGACAGAATCAGAATTATGGCTGCATACAGGCAGGATCAGTACAGATAATTCTGTATTACTCCCTGACCTCATTATTTACCGCTTTGGTAATCTTTGAGTCATTTGCAAATTTTGCCACAGTTCCATGTACTCCAGATCAATGCTGAAACTGTTAAATGGTGTCAGGCACAGTGCTGATCCCTATGGAGCTGCACTCTATTATTATGACTAATTTTTTAGGTTTGTCAGTTGGCCAGTTCTTAATCCTTTTAACTTGTGCTTCACTGATACATGGCAGTGCTATTTTTCAAGCTGGAATGTCATGCAATGCAAAGAACTGTCTTTCTAAAAGGGTTGTTATAGCTACACCTTCACCTTTGTCAGCCAAACCTTTGAACTTCTTTAAATACTGAAATTAAGCTTGCTCATGATTCATTTCCTGTAAAGCTGCACATACTGAGAATTACATCCCTATTGCTTATTTCTTTGTAAATGAGACTTTTGAAAGATTCACAGTATCCTTCCCAGCACTGGTGTCTGGATGTTCAACCTGCAGTTATTCCAAGTCTGTCTCCACAAGAGAAGATTTCTCTAAAGAAACAGACATGAAGAGTCTTGGAATTAATTATGGGTTGAATATCAGATGTTACCATGTCCTTGACATTCACCATGTCCTTACCATGAACATGCCATGTCCTCTCCAGAACTGAAACAGACACAGTAAGAGGAGTTCATGGTGCAAGTGCAGATGCATTAACAAAGTTAATGACCTTTTAAAAAAAAAAAATTCTAAGAATATTAAAATACAGAAAAATGCCTTTAAAATTTAAATCTTTTCTGCTTCAGAGCAAACTTTTTGGATTCTGCCTATACAGAGGCAACTGTAGGATTTTGACATCCTTCGTTATCTTTAGAGACTGTGGTAATTCAGCAACAATTTCTGTAAAGGTCTGAACCTGCCTCATTTTTCTGAATTTCAGATGCTGAACAACATTCAAATACTGCTTTTCAGTGCCATTCACACATTTCCTGCCACTGTATTTCATTCTGTACTGCTGTGACAATCCCAGCGAAGAGAACCACCAAAGTGAACACCTGAACCTCTGCTGAAGTCCAGAACTGATGGAAGGCAGGGAGATGTTCAGAGAGCTGCCATGGATCAAACACCATGGCTGTGGGTACCCACTGTCCAAAGGCTTGTGCATCTGCTGAAACTCCAGCAGCGCAGCCCAGGTGACATTCCATCTGGAAACAAGGTGACAAACCCAGCCATCCCAGCCCATTTAGCCCTGCTCTGTGTCTCTGACCACAGGGCCGTGGCAGTGACCCTGATAACAGCACTTGGCTATTGACACCTCCAATCTATAAATCCAACGGCTCTGTGACAGAGCCAAAGCTGTTGTTTTCCACCTCTCCACAGAACGATAACACACCTCCAGCTCAGCCAAAGAACAGCACAAAGACTTTTATCTGAAAACATTATTAAGTATTAAAAGAAATAAAATACCATGGAGCTATCCGTATTTGATTAATTTGACTGATTATAATAGTTACAAACAAGTTTTCATAACCCAGTGCTGTTGATTTTTGAAACAAAGACCCCAAAACATGCCAACTCTCTTAATGCTGCATTGCACTTCCCTCCCCTATAATCAATCCTAGTGTAGACTGCAACTCAACATGAGTGAAGGCAACAGACTGAGCTGTGTGTGTAATTAGTCATTTGATCTTACTAAGACACCAAATTCTAAAATTACACAGCTGAGGGCTGTGCATTGGTTCACTACTGTAGACATAGGTACTCAGCAAATTCAGCCTCAAAAGCTACCTACAGGTAGTAGTTCACCTTCTCTACGGCAAACAGACATGTAATAAATACTTACTAACAGAATTTCAGAACTGTTATGCACAAGTTCAATGCTTTCAACAAGGTTAATGTGGAGAACAAAACAAAGTAAAACTCTAGGAATATAAAATATCTAAATATAAAAATTTCTTTTTGATGTCATTAATGAGCACATTCATGTATAGGTATTAATTTGACAGGAAAGTATAGGTATTAATTTGACATGAATATATAAAATATGTGTAAATTAAACCTACTTTCGTGGATATTCAAGAACTTGGTTTTTCATTAGTGAATATCAGCAGCTCTACATAATCATTTATCATGAAAATTATAACAGCACAACCCGTGTTCCAAGGTTGAAGCTCAGAGAAAAATATTCAGCTCCACAGAAGTGTATGATAAACTATCATAGCGGAACTGGGCACACTGTGTTAACAAAAATAATGAGATACTTAATTTAAATCCCGAAGAATTCTGGTTATCCATCGTAGCTCCTCAGGAAAAAAAAGCTTCATTCTTAAAAAAGTCTGCTCATGTTACCACAACTTCCAGATAAGCATTGCTATTAATCCTGTTAAGCTCATTTATATAATTTGTTGCTTTGCTACCTCACTAACAGATGTCAATATTCTTCTACTATTTACATACAGGGCAGAATTATTAGTCATAAATAATCTATTTACTTTTTAACCTTTCATTTTGAGCTAACTTCAAAATATTTGTATAAATAGAGTATTATACTACACATAAAAGACACTAGATCAGAGTCACCTGAGAGCCAGAAAACATTTTACACCAGGTCTCCAAAATGTGACTGAGTTGCACCCTCCTCCCCAAGGGACAGACAGCTCCCTCCATAAGAGGAATGAAAGAGCTTGCAGCACACTCTGAACTTTGGGATCTCTTGATCAAAGGACTTTTAAAGAAGTAAAACACAGGGAAAAGTAGAAGAGGTGAAGGCATTCAGGTGCCACCAGCTGGAAGTTCTATAAAGAATAAACTCCAGGGCTGGAGAAACACACAAAGATGAAGCAATGCAGTAGGTCAGATCCTCAGTAGTAGCTAGAGCTACTCCAACATCTTATTCTTCTAGATCACTTCAAATGCATGCCTTGGAAAAACACCCTCCAGTAGTTGCTGCCTGTAATGGAAAAATGACCAACCAAGAAAGAATTTATTTTTTATAAATTAAAAATCAAACTTTCTTGGCAATCACAACTACCTGATCATCCAGCAAGAGCCCAAGAACTGATACCACTGCTCTGTCTGTGAGAAGGTCTAAGAAAAACACCTTTATGAGGGGTCAGGATCGTGGGACCAGTGTCTGAATCATGTGGAGAGAAGTTAATCTTGATTTTAACTGTAATTAAGCATTTTAATTTTTTTTTTTCACAAAAGAAAAAAGTAAAAATTCGTAATAGTATGAACTGAATATAAACTTCAAATTACAGGCTTTTTCCTTCATTTGGAGATCACCTCATCCCTTTTAATGTCAATAGGAAAATGGCATTTGGAATCAAATAATAAAATACTTTAATTGTGAAAAAATTAGTGTTCACAGAAATAATATTAAAAATCCCAGTCTTTTCTCAGAAAGCACTATCCAAACAAATTCAGAAAGACCTCTGAGTGGAGGAAAGAAGAGTGCAAATAAACTTGTGTCTTTAAAACAGCCCTAGAGGAACCTTCTGTTTTAGAGGCAAGAATTAACTTCCATGGGTCTTACTGCACTGTGCTAACCTAACCAGTTTATATATATGGATACATATATTGAGATATATATTTTTAAATATAACTTTGTATATGTTTCAGTGCTGCTGAACCAAAGAAAGGATGTGTTTAAACATCAGAAGCAGATTAAGGTATATAGTACAAGCAATGTTAAAATACAAACCTACCACTTTAGTTAGCAAAAAGGTTAACAGAACAAGACATATTATCACCAACATTTAAATATAAATATGTAAATAACAGCTAACATGGATCACTGCCAATATTTAGTGAGAGAATACCCAAATACTCTCGTATGACTATGCTATATATGCAGCCTTGGCAAAAACAAAGTCAAAGTTAAGAAGGAGTACCTTGGCGGAATTTAAATGCTTTGATCTGACAAGTAGGTCTGACTTCCAGAAACTGCAACAGGATTTGTGACCCATATAAGACTTCAGCTCTTTTTGTAACACGGATAATATTCATTTCTCTGTTAATGAAAGAGCAGCACAGTACAACTGACAAGCATAAAATTATTCAGGAAAGTATTACCGAGACTGCTAAAAGAAGGAAGAAACTGAGAAAAATAAAGCTTTTTGTATGATCCTAAACAAGTCCACTGTTGTAGTAAGATACAGCCAGCAAATTACTTCCTGTCCCAACTTCCCTCAGTTCTGTCCTTTCTTCAAGGTGGACAGCCAGAGATTTGTAATGGACATTTTCCTAGGACCAGGAATGCAGGAAATAACTCCATCACCGTTTGCTTGTGGTTTGCTGGTACTGACTTTAAATTATTCAAATCCAGTATTGTTTTGAGGTGGAGACACCACCACAGCATCCTCCTCAAAGAAATAACAGAAGCTAATCCTCAAGGAGCTCCACAGTGCCAAACCACTCTCTCCCCAGCCCCAGGAGCTCCCACCACAGCAGCACAGCCAAGGCGATCCCAGCCCCGAGCTCAAGGAAGGTGGCACAGCCCCGTCCCCTCAAGCCTGAGAAAGCCAAGTGGCACTGACTGTCACGTCTGTGACAACGTTACACCTCAGCCTGCACCGCCACAGCACAGTCATTCTAAAAGCTTAGTAATACTCCAAACACAGACAGCTTTTAGACAAACATAAGCCTATTCCCAACTTATCCACCAGGCCTGCCAGACCAGCACCAAATAAAAAGTCTTTCTCATAGGGAACCCTCCAACTCCCCAAAGCGATCCCACTCTGCAGCCCTTTTAGTCACTGAGCAGTCTGGTTGTTCTGCAAAGTGCAGGATCCTTAAAGATGGGCTTCTATCGCTGTTGAGCACCAAACAATGACACAGACTCTCGATCAGAAGGCCAGAAAAGGTGAACCTTTATTTTTGAGATGTGACTCTCTTATATAGTATTTTACACAGACTAATTTGATTGGTGAAACAAAGACAAACCTCTTCAATTACATTGGTTAAAACAGATGTTCATCAAGAAACCTCTCCTGTGAGAAAGAATGGATAAACATAGGTACAGTTACAAAAACATTTCTCTTGTTTACAGAAAGTTTCCTGGGAAAGGAAACCAGGGCTACAGGCCTCCACCCAAAATGCAGAATCTGTGCAGAGCTCTCGTGTCTGCGTGCCCTTGCCAAGGGCTCGTGTTCCCACATGCCCAGCAGCCCCAAGCTGGGCACAGCAGGGATGAGGGCTAAATAAAATGGCTCAGGCAAGGCACACACCACAGACAGCACTGCAGCTTCAGCAGGTAAGCCCAGAGCATATGGATTTCAGGGGCAAATTGAGTATCTAGCTGTGATTTACACAGATCTCCCTGCTTTAATAAAGGAAAATTGAATATAGATTTCTAGCCTGATTGAGTGCTGAAAGCTTATTCTATAAAAATATCTTTAAAATACTAATGTACTCACACTTTTTCATTTTTATTTCATTTTACTAATTCAGACATGTAAATAGAGAATTAAAAATTTGGGCACATGCATATTTGAAATTCTCTTTAGAGCACCATACATAGACGAGTAGGCGAAAAACATTTGTCCCTATCTTTGACAGATACTGTAACAGATAATAGTTCATTTATTGAGCCAAATATTACTTCACATTGTAATAATAGTGTACATTAATGCTATTCTTAATTTTATTTAACAGTTTGTGACATGTAAGCCAGAAGAGCCTGGGATGACAATTGAAAAATTATTAAAAAAAGAAGAGAGAATAAAGCAATGACTTACTAGTTAATTTTATCTTCCCATATTTGTTATGCCTGGCAGATGATGGCTTTATACTTCCTCACGTCACAAAATCCTATTACAGGAATTTCTCCAGTGACCCATGATTTCTCTCCCTTAACATTTCCCACATTGCCTACCCAGAAGTCAAAACAGGAAAAAATAAAAATTGTGGTCTCCTTGTCCCATAGAACTTCCATCCTGTTCACCCTTAGAGCTGAGACCAGTGGAATGGGATAAGTGATGCTTTCACTACCTAGGTGGAAAAGATCAAGATCTGCCTTATTTTTTCAGGGATGCTTTTCACTGCCTGTGCTCATGACAGTTTTATTCTGTGCCAACAAATGGGCTTTTTGAAAGGCAGAATTAAGCTGCAACACAATGATAAAGTAGACTGAAGAAAAGACACTTCTTGCAAAACCATCACCTAATAGTAAGTATTCTTGTTTATCATTAATCAGTGTAGGTGGTTGTCACAGAAGTGGCGTAACAAGCACAAAAACGCACTCAGGTGACCACATGGGAACATAAGCATGGCCAAAGCATATTTTCTGCAAGAAAGTTAATTAAAAAATAAGATATTTGCACTTACATTGGTAAGTACAGACATACAGTTAAGTGAAAGGAAGGAAATCATAAAGTTGTGTACCAGATCTTTGAGCTAAAGGATAATGTTTTTCTCAAAAATGTGATCTTAAATTCCATCTACAACTATCCCGAATATTATCTATTTTGTAGTCCAGAGCATTTTTTTTTGCAAATGTGTTTTGCTATATATTAGAAGTTGTATTTTGCAGCTTTCTAATAATGGGAGTTGTGATAATTTCCATTTTCAACCAGCACCAAATAAACCTCCCATTGCCGTGTCCTTCTGTCTTTATAGCATGGATAACAAACCCAAACCAACTTTCTATTCATAGAAAAGCTGTATTAAATCCTTATAGAAGAAAAATTTTAAACAATAGACACGTATTTCCAAACAATGCATTTGAAATATTCTTTTTACTTCTATGTGCAGATCTAAGCTTAGAGCATTCTGTCTGTCTAGCAGGAAGAGAGATTATCACTATCACTTAAATCACCACTAGAAATAGTGTTCCAATTGTCCTGAGGTGTTAAGTGATGTTATCAGCTCCTACAAGAGAAAGAAAATTCAGGGATGGAGTTTGGCAAGCTTCAAAATAAAGGTTTCTCCACTTAAATCTTAGTATGAAGCTTGCAGAGTTGATTCAGTGCTGATTAATGGAAACGACTGTGCTTCAGCTCTCAGCTAAATCACAGTTAAAAGGCAGATGAGAAGATACAGCTACACTGATGTTTCAGAACTAGAAGCATTTCTGTCCAATGTATATACCTATCAAACATTTCATTTGAGTTTATCTACCAGATACAGGAAACACTTATGAAAGTGAACAAAAACTACACAGTAGAAAGAAAAATAAGTTGAAGGATAAAATGCTACACTTCTCTAACATATGATTGTCTATGACTCTCTTCCAGTAGTTTCCCGTCATTAACATATTATAGATGGGTTTTACGATGGTTGGCTCTGGCAATTAAGAGATGAATATTATGTGAATGTTAAGAGAAGTTTTATTGACGTATAGTTATGTTATTGTGATTTATTCTCCCTTTCATTGTGGTCACAGGAAGGCCTTGGGTATTGGGGCATTTGGGGAGGGCCAGCTTGTTACCATGGCAACACCTGACNTAGTATGAAGCTTGCAGAGTTGATTCAGTGCTGATTAATGGAAACGACTGTGCTTCAGCTCTCAGCTAAATCACAGTTAAAAGGCAGATGAGAAGATACAGCTACACTGATGTTTCAGAACTAGAAGCATTTCTGTCCAATGTATATACCTATCAAACATTTCATTTGAGTTTATCTACCAGATACAGGAAACACTTATGAAAGTGAACAAAAACTACACAGTAGAAAGAAAAATAAGTTGAAGGATAAAATGCTACACTTCTCTAACATATGATTGTCTATGACTCTCTTCCAGTAGTTTCCCGTCATTAACATATTATAGATGGGTTTTACGATGGTTGGCTCTGGCAATTAAGAGATGAATATTATGTGAATGTTAAGAGAAGTTTTATTGACGTATAGTTATGTTATTGTGATTTATTCTCCCTTTCATTGTGGTCACAGGAAGGCCTTGGGTATTGGGGCATTTGGGGAGGGCCAGCTTGTTACCATGGCAACACCTGACTGCCAATCAAATTGCAAGGAAGCAATCTCCACCAATGGATGGTGAGGGAGAGTTGATTGGCAGGCTGTGGGAGGGGCCAGGGTTACCTGCCGCAGCACCGGGGTATAAAAGGCAGAGCGGCCATTTTGTGTGTGAGCACATGGCGGGTTAGTTCCACGCTCCCAGCCCTGCTCTTTTTCCTTATTCAGTCATCTGTTGTACTTGTTAAGGTTTAAGGAACCTTTGAAATTTTAAAGTGAGAGGTCGTTTCTCACAAACACAATCTATTTTTCATCAGAATAATGAATTTTTATTATGAAAATCTTTATGTAACAATAATCTTTCTCCTATGACCTGAGAGAATGTGCTGCAATAATATTAAAAATCTTCACGTGTTTCTTCATTCAGTGATTCTAAGCTGAGGTCCGGGTTTAAACACAATTAAATGACTAAAAATATGGGCATTATGGGCATTATGCCATGGCCTTTTAACTTCCCCCACATAGACCAACAGCACAACTCACTCACTGGAGGAAGCGAGCACCCCTGGAGCAGACTATGGCAGTATGGTAATAATTTTCCCATTATTCCAAGGTCCCAGCAAAGTTGTTGCATCACAGAACAGCAAAGTGGTGGGAGCCCCAGCACCAGCGAGTGTGCTTCTTTCTAAATGCTGGACAGCTGGTCATGATTCAAGAAGCAACAGAACTCCTGTACCAGAACCGTCAGGTGAACAATCTCGAATCAGCCTAAAAATCTCTTAAATACCAGCAGCCATAGCAAGGGCAGATTTGCAACACTCTAATAGCCAAATCTTGCCATGTCAGCACAATTCCTTCTACTCCCTTCAAAGGAAACATAAAAGAATCTAAAAGCACACAGACAGATTACTTTCAGAGTTAGGGTGAAGCCCATGGCACTATTTAGGGACCTCTGAAAAATTCAAGGGACAAAGAGCATGAATCCCTCTCCCAGTCCTTGATAAAATGTGGGAGGAGGGGGCAAGATGATGTGCCCTCACTTTCCCCTCTCCACCCTGAGCATTAACTTGGTCTCTTCGAGTTTCCACTAACCCCCACCTGCCAACTCTTGAGCAGATTTTCGAGCAGTCTGATACACACTGACTGCTTTGTAAATTAGCAAGTCAGTCTTGCCCTCAAAAGATGTGTATGTGCAAGGGTTAAAAGAATGTTAAGATTTTAAGTCATACTTTCCATTGGCTAATCATTACTCAGCTTGAACTCCTGATGGTGAACTCCTTGACACTAATGAGCCTACATCTGCTCCTCTAACTCAACATTACTTTGCTCTATGAGCTACTCTTATTAGCAGGCCAATGACCATAATGAATTTTTGACAACAGACAGCTATTCAGCACAAATCAACTTAAGCAATTCTTCCATCAAGTTTAACTGTGTTGTGTTAGAGGAAGCAATTGATTGCTACTGTAAACCTGTGCCTCCCAGGCAAGCTGATTTCTTATCATACACCATGTAAGTAACCAAAAAGCAACCAAACAAACCCCCATATGCTGTGTGAGCTGCCAGATCTATCTGTTATCAAGTAAGCCGAAAAACCCTTGTGTTTCACTGGAAGTCATAAGGTCAAGTTATAAAGCAGACTAATTAAACGAAACAAAACTATAAACACTGGAAGCAACCGTGAACTGCCTAATCTAAATGACCTACAGACACAAAGATACTAATTGGTCCCAACTCAAATTTGCTTTATTGAGGAAGTCCAGGTGTTGGGTTTTCCCCTGAAGTGCTGAAATGATCTGGCAGCTGCCTGCAGAGGATCTAATTCCTTTGTCTGCAGCTTTTAACAGGACCAAAAACATGAACAAAATGGAGGGAGGTGGAGCAAAACATCTTGTGTCTAAAGATGTTCAGTCAGGACTTGAGAGAGCTGGTTAACTTTATGATCACTGACAAAGCTCCAAAGCTAATGTTTTCACACTGTTCTTGGGTTCCAGTGACCAAAAAGGAGGTTGCAACACATTGTTTCTATCAGATTCAAGACAGTTTTAATCACTGAAGTTTACAGATAGACTTCTTATGTTTTCTATGCTTAGCAGCAAGTGGAGTTAACACACAGGTGCAAGATAAAAACAAGCTGTATGTCTTGTTTTGTATGAAATATGGTGAGCAGTATGCCCTAACTTCCAAGGAGAAGGGAAAAAAAAAAAAGAAAAGCCTCTCTAAATTCACTCACAGCTTTCAGTCTCAAAATAAAACAATACCCTGCTCATCTTAATAATTTCAGGCTCCCCTTTACACCCCAGGATGTAAAGCACAGGATGGTGATGTCACTTCAACTCCAAGGCACATACACAAACTCAGAAGCAGAACACCGGGTGAAATTTATGGGTCAGATATGTCAAAATATCTTATGAAAAATTGTTTCATCCTACTAATAATCTCTGCAAGCTCATAGATGTCACATCTTCTCTAAATTCAAACCACGATGCTGATCTGAGTATTTATTTACATATACATACATATATACTGCATATTATATGTGCAGATGCTGAAAAATGTTTGCATAAAATGCAACTTGTAAACCCCCAAGACTCAAATACTGCTGATGCCTGACACTTGACAAGGTCTAAACCAGTAAGAATAAAGGATTTCAAAATTTATTTCAAGAGCATCTCACAAGATGTCTGAATTTAAAAAGTCTTGGTTACCAAATAGGCAGCTGACAGTTATTTCTTGTGTAATGTATTTCAGAAATAACCTAACACGATCATAGTCTCTCCAAACCTCACATCCTCATTAAGAAGTGAACAGGTGGATTTCAGAGTACATGAAAGCATCATGCTCCTAGTAGAGGTAACCTTTTTTGTCCTCATTAGGATGAGTGATGACAGCAGTGAAAAAAAATGAAGCATTTTCTCTTTTCTTTTTCTTCCTTTCCCCAGTATAGTAACAATAACCAGCAGAGAGGATTCTTTGCAGCAGATGAATAGACCTGCAGTGGTTTCACAGTTTAGTTTATTAGACAAGAAGGATCCCAGGTATTTCTACCTTGTGTTTGACTTAGGATGACATAAAAAGAAAATGCTGCTTGCTATTGCAGCATTTGATCCAAGACTCTTCTTTCATCTCGTTCTTCTAACTTTGCATTTTGTCTTTCCTTCTGCAGTTCTTTCCAAAATCCTGCAGGATACAAATCAAACAGAAGGGCAATGACTGCAAGATTAATAGAACACACCAACAGTTGTATGGCAAAAGACAGCAGCTAAAAGTTAGGAGAGACCACCCGTGTGTAACATCAGCTGGACACTTCATAGTGAAATTGTCCCGAAACCAGAAAAACCCGGTAATTAAGCCAAAACCTCCCAGAATTTACTGTACCTTTTCCATAACAACTCATGTTATCAGAAATAAATACCTGGACACACGCATAAATGCACCCTCCTAACCTCTCTGTCCTTTCACACGAATCACTACACGCAGCTTCACCAACACTCCCACCTGCGCAGAGAGGGACACTGGAAGGCACGTGCCCATATGGCCACTGTCAGGCCTGCTGGGTCAGCCTGCTCTGTGAGAAACTAAGAATAGTAGCTAAAAGTCTGCACAAGGAGAAAGGAAAAAAAGTCCATACTGCTTTACAGGTTGGAAAAACAAAATTCGTACTTCTGAATCTCACTTCAGTTTTTTTCTATGCTGATCAATTCCCTGTACAACTGCTGTGCCTGTGGGTCTCAGACGAATGGCAGGACAGACAGTGGGTGTGTATGGACCCAGGCCTTTCCTCACTCAGGGGCCACCCCTTCGTGGCTCAGGGGAGGAAATTCTAGGGGTTCTCTACTTCGTTCCAGCCATGGGTGCAGCACTGGCACGAAGGAGGAGGAGTAGAGAAGAGCTGATTCAGGTTCACAAATCTTCCAGCTAAGAACAAAGAGGAACAGCCCGTTGCATTTCCATTCATCATTATTAAATTCAGTCTTCCCCTACCAGTTTTTTTCTGCAAGCAGCAGGCTGAAAGATTATGTAAGAATATATGTGGTGCTGCAAAGCTTGCAGAAATAAAGCATAGCCAGAATCAAAACAGATGAGCCCCAAAATCAGTGAAAGCCCAACTATGTGAGCATACCATTGCTCCTACTATGTGAAGTTAAAATTTGTGTAGAAGCACCTTTTATTCAAAGACTGACAAATACCACTGCACCTTGAAGAGTTCAAAAGGTATGATGAGAAAAATTGGTCTAAGATATGCCCAAAAACTGAGGCTGCAGGTACCTCCATAGTAAAAGAGAACCAACAAAGTTCAATGTCTTGAAAAAATGTGTCTGATATTAACTACTCTGCAGCATAGTACAAGCAAGGAAAACAAAATTAGCTTTAGTTCCTTAATGCTGAAATATAGTTCCTATTCAAATACTCTCATTAGACTTACTTTAGTTTTGAAAAACCGAAACTTTTTTTTCCATTTTAAATAAAAGGCTTTCATTTTGTTTACAAACAGCAGCAACAAAAACAAATATTTGCAAGGTAACTCTGCACAGAAAAACAGAACAGGTACTAGCATTAATTCCTACTAATACAGAATACTAAGTAGGTTGCTTTAAATTAATTTAAAAGTATTAATTACATTCAGTCACAGGACCATAAAATTAAGCAGTCTAATGTATCAACACTTGAAAAATACACTTGAACATACTTCCCTAGTGAGCAGTGGTCTAAGCTATCAGCTTCTGTAAAATTCAAACACCAACATTTCCATCCACAGAGCTTCAATGACACCACTTAGTTAAGAGTTCAGGGAGTTAACAGCTACAACATTCCTGTCCTCAATCTAGGGGCAGTTCCAGCACGTCTCCTTCAGCTCAGGATATTGATGAGTACTAGAATGAAACAACTGGCAAAGACAAGTTTCACAGCTCTTGTTCAGAAACATGTGGGAGGTTTTGCAATTTATTTTTTATGCTGCAGCTACGGCTTCAGAAAGTCATAGGGCTGAACTCCAATATTTCCTTGAGAGAAGCAGAGAGTGTGAAGAACAGAGAGAATAGGATATCTATCTTTTGCTGCCCTCACCTACAGGCAGGAGGCTTTGAAGACAGGGCGAAGACATGACAGTAGTTGTGCATCCTCACAGATTTTGAGTCCAAGTAAGAGAGGCCATTTCCTTGAACCACCACATTTCTTGATCACCCACCTGCCTAGGGTGGCTACACAGCATAATGCATGTCTAAGGGTGTGGTACGGCAGAAACATCACAGCGCTCTCTCTTCTGATGGAAGAGGTAAAAGTCTTTATAAAGAACTGCTGCTGAACTTACCTGCCATCCACTTTCACCCTTTTCCTGCCTTTCATCTATTTTGAGAATGTCAATTTTCTATCCTAATAAATAAGAGCATTTCATGAGCTACACAGCTACCAGAATTTGGAGTTTAGCTAAAAACACTTCAGGTTTTGAAAAGCCAGTCAAGCTGCTGGTAATCCTTCCTTTTATATTCACCACATTATACAAAGTTCCAAACATTGAAGTCAAAGCTTAAAGTTCAAGGTTGCAGCCCATCTTTAATCATCTATTAATATTAGAGGAGAGCAGTTCTGGAATATTATGGTCCTTTAATTATGAAAAATCACAAATTATTAGCATGGCCATATTTTACAAATAACACTGTGCTTTTACTTCAGCAAGCAGAATCAATGGTATACTGGTAAAATTTGGTTTGCTAAATCCACTGAAGTGGAGGTACTTGACAATTCCCTCTCGAACCAACTTTACAGTTTCCCACCTGTCTAGTTCTCTACATTTGTCATGACAGACAAGTTAAATTAAAAATTCTAAACCATCACCCTAGGGCAAAACTTGATAGAAAAGCATAGAGCAATACTCTTTAAAATCAGTATCAAAATGTATCCTAACACTCCAAAGAAAACACCCTGTAATTTTTGTGTGCATTTACTCCCCTACTCCCTTTTAATAGATGCAATTTTCATGAAGTCTAATCACAAAGCACAACTCAAATGGGTGTCTCGCTCTATTCTTTTTTTGAAAAGTCTAATTCAATGGATCACAGCAATGAATTCTCATATTCATCAAGGCATGTGTTTAGGCACAGAGGTTAGATGTCACTTGTGTGATTGATAATGTTTGTTTTGTGCTCTGCTTTTCAATAACTCTTCACTTTAAGCAGCATTTTGCTTCTAAACAGGAGTGGGTGTAAGGACACTCAGCATAATGGAATGGGCCAGGTTTAATTCCCTTAATCACTTGGTCAGGGCAACAGAATTAACTGTCCACATCTGTTCCCTCCGAACACACATGCTTAGTTTTTCCTCTTATGCAATAAAGGAGTGTGGGGTCATGATGCCACATCTAGCCTGCCTTTTCCTCAACATCTGAATCCACAGGGAAAACCCACGAGCTGACTGTGGATCAACACAGCCTGATTTTGGACCGCAAAATGCTTGTGATGTGGCAAAAGCAGCTCCATCTTGAGCTTCAGGAGTAACTTGTATGATATGCCATGTATGTCCACAGAGAAAAACAGAGCTGTTGTGCCAATTGTTAACAGACAGGCAAAGAGAAAAACACACCAAAACCTTGATATAAAATGGTTCCTTAATGAAGATGCTCTTGATAGACCACTGAAAATGGAGTGTAAGTGCACTCATGGTAAGGGTGAGCTGTTCAAGACACTGTGATCTGATGAAGATGACATTCAGACTCCTTAGTCACACTGATATAGAGCTGTGGAGAGCTGCTCAACAAAGGCCAGGGAGGGAGGGCCAGAGTCAAAAAAAAATTTGGAAAGGTGTCATTTAAAATGGCAATTAATTTCGACCTACTGTTTTGTGCTTCTTCCTTGCCTCTGAAACTCTGTGTTTCTGTACTCTGAAATCGTGATGATGGGGGTCAATTGCTCCAAACCCCTGGTGTTCACAGAATGGTGATTACCACGGTGCTCTTCTCAATCTGGAGCCACCTACGCTCACCTCCTTTTGACATTTATATCAACTATGCTTGTTTAAGGATGAAGACAGAGAAATCCTAAGTTCAGAAAAAAAAAACAACAACAGAGTTCATGCTGGGAAGCAAACATTGAATCACCAAAAGAGGACGGGAGGAGTCACCAACAGGCAGAAAAGTACAGGGAACGCAACATGAGAAACAGACAGGGAGCTTCCAGAAAGTGACAAAACCCATCAATTTACAGAAACAGCTGGACTGTTTTCTGGTATGGAAATAAACCAGTTTTGGAGAGAAAGAAAACAACTTTCTCCTTTAAGGCCAAGGACGAACAGGATAGGCAGTAAATGCTATGTTTCACCAAGAAGTTGTTCTCTGCAACAGCTGTCATAAAAGATACTAGATGCAAAAGGAAACAGAGCCAGGAAAACCTACAGGTCAGATGACAGCTGGAAGGTGAGGGAGAACTTCCTGAGACCATTTAGTTAAAAACTGATTAAGAATCTTCTCCTTTACACCCTTTGTAGCAACATTGCTGCTGTTTTGTTTGGACACTTGACTGCTTTCAGTCAGCATTTTGTCCCTTGCCTGACCTGAGCTAAGGGTGATTTGAAGATAGCGGGTTAAACACAAACTAATCCCCTCTCAAAGCTGTGGCAGTCCATGAAATGAGGCAGGAGGTAAGACACCTCTTAACTCCCTGGTAGGTGATACTGCCCAGGGTAAGCCGGGAAAGCAGAGGTGACCGTGTGTGTGCAGGAGCCCTGGGGGTGCCGGCATCCTGGGGACAGGGGAGCAGCCAGTGCTGCTGGAGAGCAGCGGGGAAGCACAGCAGCACTGGGGCATGCAGCAGGGCAGCACACCTGAGCCCAGGATCCCTCAGGATGTTTACATCAGCCCCCATCCTCCTGGGCAAGCTGCAATTCCTGCACACGCAGAAGCCAGGACAGCGGCACTTCAAACCCATCTGTGAACCTCGGATTTTATCACAGGAGCAAATAATAAAGAAGTGCAAATGAGGATGATAATATTGCTTGTTTTACATGCAGAAGGTCAGGGAGCACGAGTTAGTCACTCTCCTGTGTAGGCCACTGCTGGCTGGCTGACGGGAAGAGGAGCCTACAAAGGGCAGGATTCCCTCTCTCGGAGTTAAGCAGAGCATGTGGTGCTGCGAGTCTGCCTCATCTCGTCCATGAGCCCGCTAACAGCCAGGAGAAAATAATCAACTACTGTCTGGAGATAAGCGACATTTTATTTCTCCTGGGAGCAAGTGGGAGAACCAGGATGCAACAGCTGTTTCCAGTCACACTATTTCTGCCTCGGACTGCTCCCACTACACACACTGCCTTACTACGGCTTGAAAGGAGTTGCCTATATTTATAAATACAGAGAGATAAATAGCTGTGTCTGAGTGTGTGTGTGCATCTGGTTGTAATGCGAAAGTAAGGAGAAAATATCCTTCCCACGCACATTAATGCAAATGCAAAGAGAAAATATCCTTCCTACAGACATTTATTTTAAACTGTGTGTGCTAGCATATTTTTATTTTAGAAAACTGATTACTTCATCAATGGATTGTGTTCTCACTGCACTTAGCAGTTTGGGGAAAAAAAATGAATTCAAATGTAACTCACAGGACAAACAAGTATTTATTTGAATTTTTAAACAGCTTGGCGATTTTTCTTCTCTGTTTCCTACAATAATATAAAGCATGTTAAATGGAAAAACGTGTTACAAATGCAAATCCTATGTAAGTGAAAGCGTATAGAAAAAGAATAAAGCTATTGAGCAAATGGTAAAATAATTTTTCTCCCAGCACAACTGGAAAGCAATGCTGCCAAACAGTAAACACACCTGCAAAAACAGATTTAGGGAATAAGTTAAATCCTCTGACCTGTATATTTTTGCAAATTGATCTAGAATTAATCCAGTGAACATTTAAAGACAGTGCTAACAACAACATTTTTTCGTAACGGGAAGTTTTAGGAGCATTTGCTAAGATATCACGACGTGTGCCTAAAAGAGAGATAGGTTTAATAGCATTCAGTCATCATATAATTACACAGCCTGTATACAACAACCATTGAACGATGCAGCTAAGCCAATTTAGGACAATATGCTCATCCACTAAGCTATTACAGCTTAGAATGACGTTCTTATCCACTTTAAAGTTCAACTTACCATTAATTGTTTAACACTAATAGAGTTCTGAATAAATAAAGTCAACAAATTAGAATGCTATAGTTAATTGTAATTAATGTGGCTGTGTATAAAATCCTGCTTCCATAAAGAATAAGATGGCAAAGAAGATTGCTTTGTGTTTTCCTAATGAAGTTTGAATTCTTCTACTGCAAAACAACTACTTACCACTACCACTGTCAACCAAATAAAAAATGGTCAGATAAAAATTAACAATTAATAAAGAAGAACATTTTGTAGAAAAAAAATATTCTTGAATCATAGCAAGGGCATCTGCATTGTAAGCTTTTCCACAAATGTGTGTGGGCACATACACAAACATATATATATTTATATATCTCTCTATATAGTATATGGTAAAGGCAATGCCCCTTCTCAAAACCCCTGATTTATATAGTTTCCAACTGCAATTTACCGTCTTCCTTTCTCTAGTCTGTGTTCTAGTTCTTTCTCTCAAGTTCCTCCATTCAACTCCAATCTGTAAGGGAAAAGCGAAGCAAAACAACCCACAACAAAACAAAATCGAAGCCAAATAATACAAAGGATTTTCATCTTTATCTATCTGCCTGCATCTCTTGGTTACATAATCACAACTGTAATCTCTGGTAAATGCAGACTCAATCAGACAGCGCAGTAATGCTGGGGAAGATCTCTCCAAGCTGTGAAATGTCATCGAATCTAAGCAGACTGTTAAAGCTTCAGAATGTTCCCATCAAATGACCAGATGGGGATGCAATCATTCAAATCTCCTGCAACAGAAAGTGCAGCAAGACCATGAAATGTTCGCTTCTCCATCATCTGTCTCAAATACTGGGAAGGAAATACGAAAGAGAAGCTTCTTCTCATGTGTCTCAACAATTCTGCATAAGAGACTGTACCAAAAAATAGGTTCTTTGGTCAAATAATGAGCACTCGTCTGAGGCAGAGCTATTTGCCATGTATTTCGATATAACACCAGGTGTTTGACTGTCACTTGTGAAGCATTCTGAAGACTCCACATCAGACTGCCCATTTCTATTCAGCAGGGCAGGAATCAAAGCTGACTTAAAAATCCAATATAGCTATCGCAGCTTTTTTTTTTTTTTAGTATTATAAAATACAGTCTCTTTGAGAATATATTTTCTGTGAACTGTGAAAGAATGAAAGAAATCCATGGTACTTGCAGTCTGAATCACAGACAGAATTCCTATTTCTTGTACTTCTTGTTTCTGAACTGTATCACCTTTAACCAAGGTGATAAACCACATGCTTTTTATTACCAAGCTCCCCCAAAATGATGTGCTTACTATGCAAATTTTAGATGATAGAGATGATACTTCCAAGTGGCCAGGATAAAGGAATACCTTATTTTCTTCAGATCTATCAAAAGAGTCGGCTGCAGGTGAGATGAGATTTTTAAGTTCATTCATGGCATTTGCTACACTTATCACATCCTCTGTGAGAGAGAAATCATGGCTAAGGGGGAGCCTGCATTCCCAGCTGTGGGAAGGTATCGGGGTACAACTATCTGGGCTTCGATATTCCACTTCCAAGCACACACAACAAATGAAAAAGTCCACTAACAGAGAACGTGGCAATGAGAATAACGGAATAAACCTTGCTTCACCATTCCATACAGCTTGGACAAGCCTAGAATTCAAAGTGCCAGTAGATTGAGATCAAGTATGAAAGTTCATAAAGTGTGCAGGAAAGACATGGGTTTAAAAAGTTCCCCGCCAACAGGTTATACATCTAATTTGGAGATGCCCAGGCATATCCCTATGTATCCAATCATCACATGCACTTTATGTGCACTGGCTGCTCTCACAGGCTGTGTATTCACCCCCAGACAGATAGATATGTCTGAGGGAGAAAGGCCACCATGTTTTCTCATGTTCTGTCAGCTTGTCACAGATTACAAAATGAAAATTCTGTCCTTAGGAATCGGCATCCACTCTTTTAGTTTCTCACACTGGGTACCATGCCAATAAAACAATAAAACAGCATCACTGCTTTAAGGGAGAAGAGAAAACAACACACCCCAATACCAAATCTAAGAATTCCTACCCTTCTGAAGCAGCATAATCCATTCACTTAGTACTTCTGATGTAGTTATTGGAGGAGCAGCTAAGGGAGCTATGGGGGCTCAGCCTGGAGAAAAGGAGGCTCAGGGGGCACCTTCTCATTCTGCTCCCAGGGAACCATCAGCAGGACAAGGAGAAATGGCTTCAAGCTGTGCCAGAGGAAGTTCAGGTTGGACATCAGGAAGAATATGTTTGCTGCAAGGCTGGTCAGGCCTTGGAATGGGCTGCCCAGGGAGGTGGGGGAGTCCCCATCCCTGGAGATGTTCAAGGGGCAACCAGACATGGCACTCAGTGCTCTGGGCTGGGTGACAGGGTGGGATCAGTCACAGGCTGGGCTCGATGGCTGTGGAGGTCTTTTCCAACCTTAATGATTCGGTGATTCTCACCACAGACCCAGCGAGGGCTGCACCCCAGCTGCAGGACAGCAGCCACTTCTCTTATCAAGGCATTCTAAAGGCAACAGAGGCTGAGCTGAGGTGACTCCTGCTGTTGCACAGGACTGACCCAAGCACTTCTGCCAACACCAGGGCCTGGCTCGCACTGCAGCAGCCAAAGGTAAATATTAGATAACAACAGCACGTTATGCAATTGGTTTTGACATGCCTTGGTCATCAGGCAGCAGCGTGAACTGCTCAACAGACAAAACACGTTCTCCAGTTTTCTGCATCACAGACAAGAAAAATCACAGAGATTAGGACCATAACCAATTCAGAGCCAGCAGGACCATTAACTCCGTGCCCTCTAACCTGCATTCCTGTCACTCTGCATAGCTACAACAAGCAAATGAATTTGTAACCTTCAGTGCAGCAGCTAAACAATATATAAATTTCCTGCTTTACATCTCACCTCGGAAAGCCCCATAAGTGCCACACCAAATGCATTAAGAACACAACAGCTATTCCTTCTCAGAAAAGAAACTAGGTAACTTTATTACGTTTTTCCCCACAGCATAATCAAGGATTTAACAGTCACTGCACAGATATAATCGCTACACTGAAGATGTATGAGAAATCTGTTCAGATGGGTTTTGCCCCAAAAACGCATATTGCAGAAATTGTAACAGAGAAGCAAATTAAAGGGAGAAATGTTTTAGAAAATGAGCAACTAAATTAATAAAGCTTTAAGAGTTTTTTTCTAAATTCTCTAACATAGTAAAATTATTTAAGACTTGCAGACTGCATGTATTCATTTGACTAGTTTTGCTGCAGCAAAATGAAACATATCGCTAAATGAAACATAATGAAGTACACAGATATTTTTTCTGCAGTAGTTCTAACCTGATTTATTTTTAATTTGAAAAAACCTAATCTTAAAACAATATTTGTACATGTAGTACAATCAAGTACTATACTGTACTTTGTACTATATTGTGATTTTGTTTCGTATCTGGAAGTAAGGCAGGCATAACCCCCTTTTCCAATACATTGAATAAAAAAGAATATTTTAAAATCAACCATTAGACGTCTTTTAGTATCTGATGAAGACTATGAGTTGTTTTAAAAAAGAAAGTATCTGTATTCCTTTCCAGTTTTCAGATACCAATCTCAAACTAGGCAACAATATTTTGGTATTTAAAAGCTCAATACACACGATAGGAGTTATTTAAATCAATAATAATCTTACAGCTAATACCTCCTCTTAACACAAATTTGAGACTCTCTCTTCCATCTTCACGGAACCAATAATGAGAAACTTCCCACACCCACTTCTTTTTGAAGGAAATCATCTGTATACATGCTTATCCTTCCAAAAGCCAAACAAATTTATCTCAACACAAAACCAAAGTAACAGCCTATATGGTGTTGTGCTTCTCCAAAACACATTCTGAGAAGCAAGGGTTTTATGTAGGATTGCTGATCAAGTCTTCACTTGAAATATACTTTTGTGGTATTACCTTCACTCTACTGATTCACAGGAAAAGGCAGTTTCATCATGAGTTTTCTAATGGAAACTCACTTACTACAGAAATACCACCAGCTGATGATAAACAGATGAATGATTCACAAATGCAAATGAGGAAAAAATATTCTACTATAACACATTTGATTTTAGCCACAATTTAGAAATGCATTTCCAAGATTGTTTATGAGACATGACACATTCCTTCCAATGTCCTTGTGAAAGTCCTTTACCTGAACATGAAAAGCCTCCTCCATTCATCCAAATCAACACTGCCACTACCCCCTGCAGAATCCCACTGCTCTAACAGCTCACAATATTGCAAACAAAAAACCCTACAAACTTGCAAAGCCAAAGGTGTCTAAAAGGCAAGCATTCTTGCATCACTAAGTTGCTGATATAGTCATCTCCAGTGAAGGATGTAGTGGGAAACATTTGTCTTTCCACAGTGATCTGTTCCCTTGCACCTTGCCATCGGGCTGTCCATGGTGGCTGTTCAGCCAGCAGGTAAAACAGCACAGAGAGACTTCACAGCCCTGGCTGCACTGCCAGGCTTAAAAATGCCTCTCCCCTAACAAGTCTGAAAACCCAGCTGGACTTCAACATCATGCATCAAGCTAAGCAGCATTAATTCCCTTCTCCAAGAGCCTGACAGAATAGGTCTGGTTTCCCACAAAATCACTGAAATACCTTTAATGATCACAGCTCTGTCACCAGGGGTGAAAAAGCCTTCCTAACAAAACCTGAAGAAATTATTACACATTTTGACAGATTTTTTAAACTAATAATTCAGTAGCCATTTGCTATCTGACCTTCATTAGAATTTCCTTCGTTATCATGTTGCAAAAATCTATTACATTACTGACTGAGGCAATTAGTCACTAGAAAGCCACTACCACGTTCTCCAAACTGGGAAATCATCATTACCATTAATTTCAAAGGACAGCATTAAAAGAGACAATATCCAATATTTTACTTGCTAATTCCACTGTAATTTATATTTGAAAAGTATGTGGGAAGGTTATGCCAGCATGGATAATCAGTCATTTTTCCTGAGCCATTTTGTTTTCGAGGGAAAGCCTCAGCAGTATCTAGGGCACCCGGGGATACCTCAGAGGAATTCAGAGTTCAAGGAGCTGTTCTGCAGTACTGATACAGTGGTAGTCACAGAGGGCACCTATTTCCACTTTTAAAAAGATGCAATACAGGGAAACAAGGAGAGAGGCAGGGCATTCCCTCACAAAGCTATTATAGCTTAAATCTTTCATCTTGGTCCATTTCATGTGCGTTCCAGGGACTACCATGAAGACTTTGCTCCTATTATCCTCTCCTCACAGTGTCCCTGTGTGATGTAAATCATGATCTACTGTTCTGGGCCTTGTTTCTCACATCAGGTCTGTCACCAAATAAGGATGCTGTCATTGTCTTTGCAGGGCACTTGGTGAAGTCCCAGCAGCTATTTGGATGCTGTTCTTAGGATACATGATGCCAAATGAATCTGGAATATACAGATACTTATTACTGCAAAATTTCAGCTGTGTAGTTAGAAAGGCTGCTGCAGCACGAACAGAACAGCTCAGTAAAACAGCTATCTTACGATCTTAGCTTCTTTCCATACAGTAAGGGCTTGCTTAGATTGGAAGCCTGAAAAGAAAAAAACTGTTTAATGGAAACAACACAATATCCTACCTTGTCATTGCAAGGATTTCTGTATCCAGGAATAAAATTTTTACCCTGCTCTAACCATGTTTTCTGCTGTCCTAACTCAAAATTCCAGTTCAGTCAATTGAGAAATACCTTTCATTTCTAAGAAACATACTTTGAAAAAAGTTGGAGGGTTTTTTGTAGACATCTGTTTAAATCTACCTATTTCTATTATGGAGTTTTAGTCCAGTATATTGCGGAAAAATACATCTGGGAGAGATCCCCACTGCAAAGTTGTCTAATGCGTCCCCTTCGTGCAGGACCATATCAATGGTAATGCTATCATCCCAGATGGATGGCTGACTAGTCTGTACTGTAATATCAGTAATGGTGAGGATTTCACAGCCACTGCAGATATACTGTGCTTTGCTATTGTTATCATTTGAAAGGGGATTTGGGGTTTGTTTGTTTTCTCTAATTTTTAACCTCAGTCTCACTTGGTGAAAGCTTTAAGGAAGTCCCACGGAGAGCAGGGTTGTTCAAAGGGTACATGAACTGAACTGTGTCAACTGGGGTAAAGAACAAATAATCTTTTCGGGCTGGAATTCCTGCAAGGAAGTGGAAAAAGAAGAAGGATAAGAAGGTCTGAGGAGAAGTCCTGTGGACCTCAAAACTGTGGTGAACAGAACACAAAGGCTGTGAAATGGTAGCTGGGGGAACTGGGGGAACTGCCAGGTTAAGCATTCCTTTTCTGGCTGTTTCCACGTAGGGATAATGTCTCTGCCATTGTAAGGCATGACAGTCAAAAGAGAAGATAACAGTGTCCTGAAAACGAGCCTTAACTGTAACACACAGACACAGGAAAGAGGAGGGGGAGAGAAAGTCTGTCTCATGGTGAAAGAAGCTACTCTCTGCAATGAAACTGCAAATTCATCTCGCAAAGTCTTTGATAACTCACAGGCAACAGACTCAGACACAGCTATAAATAAACCACTTAAGAAAAGCAGGCAGCTCCAAGATCTAACTTACTCAGTTTTCCCAAAAACATGCTTCCCATTGAGACACCATATTCCACTGTCAGCCACTGTATTCCATTACTCAGGGGGATACTGGATGAAGTTAGAGAAGACTGAAATACTCCTTGTCAGGTGTGTCCCAGAAGTTAAGAGAAGCTCAGCTCTTTTATTCCAGAATTTCAGTGTTTAGTCAACACAGGACTTCAGAGATGATGAGGACATGGGAAACAAGGTGACCCTGGGATTTTAGTGCTGCCACCCATTTTAATGTGGGGGAGGCACAGGTGCTTCTGGCACCTGTATGGCACGGTCCTGCTCAGCAGGGAGGTACATCCAGCCCCGCTCACCAAAGGATTGCAGCCTTGGAGAATTTTGCAGAGAAGGACTAAACTGGCTAAACATTATTCGGCCAAACCTGAGCCTTGGTAATTGAAAGAAGAATATGGTTCCATAATGTGCTAAAAGCAAACAGTGAATGGACCATGTTGCTGTCACATAGTTCTAAAATAATACAGCCAGCTTAGTTTTTTTTCAAAAGACTCTTGTGCATGTTCAGGCTAATCACAAAGAGAGAAGATAGCCTCTATAATAAAACTGTTTATCTGAAATTAAAAATTGAATTAATTTTTTTCCCTCCTCCACTACTAGAACATCATCCAACTTCTATCATCTTCCAAAATGCTTTTTAATTGAAACATTCACAATTAAAAACCAAACAAAAAAAAATGGCAATTGCAAAAGGTGTGTAATTAGCAAACCCAAAGGCACACAAAACTGCTACATTTCAGGCAGTAAATCCAGTTCCCAAATGCACCCACTGCAGCAGGGCTGGAAGGACAGCACAGTGTGTGAGCTGAGTGCGTGAACGGACCAGCAGAATTTGTCCGCTGTTCAGAGGCAACAGATGCAGACCCTTATCTGCAGGACTGCAACAGCCCTTTTTCTAAGTGGAGAATAAACTTATTTTTCAATGCATTAGCTTAGCTTATCCTGCAGCACTGTTTCCTTACTCAAGGAAGGATTGTTTTCCATAATACAAAAAACTATTACAGATTTACTATGTGAGCAAACTGGGATGTTAAACAATTGCTAAGTAGAGAAGATGAATAAACAGCTCTATGGACTTCCAAGTAATCAAAGTGGGAATAAATATCAAGTCCTAACATTCAGCATTTAGCTATAATCTACTGGTAGTGGACACAAATTCATACACACAGAAGAAATGGCACCAAGCACACACATAAATTCTGGCAATAAGATAATTAGTAAACTCCAAACTTTAAAATAGACTTGTAAAACCTCCCCCAGTCATGACTGAGGGAAGGAGGGTAGGGAAGAGGGAGAAAGGAAGGTGGAAGGGAGAAAAAGTACCACTATCCAACCAAAGAGATTCCTTTTAAGGTCATGGCATAAATGACCACCACCTGACACAGAAAATAAATAATCCAACCACCTGACACAGCAAGCATTATGTAAAGATACACAGGAATATGCTTACCATGACTTCTGACACAGAGAGACGCATTCATAATAAATTTGGGGAATTACAGTCCAAAATATTCATGAACTGACTGAGCTAAGTCAGATAACCCTTGGTTATGGAGCTTAGATCCTGGAGCTTTACACCCAGCTGTGCCAGACTAAGTGTGGAGTAGATACAAGAAGGAAGACAGCACGACGTTTTTACAGCACATTTTTGGTAGTTTCCTATCCGGCCCCAGGGAAAAGCACACCGGCCACAGTGCTTCTGTATGCCAGACCTGCCGAGATCCCTTCCTGCAAACAAGGCAAGACACAGGTGGAGCAGCACATAGCTGCTCTTGAACTACCATGAGAGCCCCAGGTTTCACTTCTGCTCACACTGCCTTAATGGAAAGCAATCTCAAACCAAGTATTGAGCACCTTTTTCTTTAACCTCAGCAATTCTTTATGCAATGTGTGGTGCCAAGCCTCATTTGTTTTTGTTTTTCTTTTTCTTTAAAGGAAAACACCTAGAAACAAGAAGTGAGCCTCCCTACCCAGCTAAAACTGCAGCATGGATAAGCAAGGTTTGATCCCAAGTCACTGCAATCACTGCAAGGCATAAATTAACTTCAACTACCACAAGTCCAAGCTCATATATATATTTGTTTCTGCTTAGTTTGAAAATAATACCTTCTAGCTATAAATGATAGGTTCTGCTGTGCCAATATTATGGTCTACTAAGTACCAAACAGCATTTCATTAGCAAAATTGAAGAGGCATCTAACCATCTTATAAGTGTCCTTCTTTCAAATGTATCAATTAAACTAAACTGCAAATGGACAACAATAGGAAAAACATGTTCTAGTAGAGGCTGCCCTAAGGAGGTGATCCTTTCTCATGCACAGTCATTTGAACTACAGCAGGGCAATAATGACTGTTTTCAGGATCAGGCCCTAATAGTCAAACGTACCTAATTCAGGTTTAACTGTCATTTCATCAAAGTATTTTTATATTGCAAATTTAAAGACCCTCCTAGTCTATAATACATAGGATGAATTACTTGTTTTCATAAAAGCTGCTTAAATACTTTTTGAATACCCACCAGGTTTCACCTGACAAGGACTAACCCAGTCTGATTATACTTCAGACTTCTAACACTTTGTTCCAGGGGCCAGGAAACTTTCAATAATCAGAGACTCTTTTGTATCCAGGGCTAGATGGAAAACCTTTGGCAAATGGAGGCAGAACAAAGCAGCAATCATAGCAGCTTTATAAAGGATCTAAACCCCACACTTCATAGCACTTCTCTTCTGCAGGAGCAGAGGAATGAGAAAGGCTGTCTCCTTTGCAAGGAACCACCAGGCAAGTAGGGAATGACCATCGATGTGGGGAGCATCAACAGACTCCAAATTCTGACCTTTCCCAAGAATGCTGAGGCGAAGAGAATGACACAGATCTCTCTACCCCAGTACTCTTGTGTGGGAAAAGGTCATCTGGAAGCTGCATTAAGGTAACTGGGGTACAACTACAAATTTTAATCTTGCAACACAAGATTTACAGAACTGACAATGTATTAACTCCAATGTTCACAGTCAGCGAAGGTTATGGGGAGAGTGGCAGGCGTGGAGGTGATGCATAAGCTGCTCTGTAAAAGAGAAATCTATTAAGGGCTTATATTTTGGACTGAGAAACACAGAGGGAAGTGATTACTGCTCCTTTAAAGGAAAAAGAAAGGCAGTTTAAGCCTGGAGGTAGCTGATACAGAATGCCAGTTGAACTAGAGGAACTTAGAGAGGCCCCTGGGATTACTGGAGAGATGGAAGAAGAGTTGTAGTAAGGTAATTAGAACTTCAATAGAAGAATAAATACTCCACAGGCAATCCACAGGTTCTCCTCACCTCTCACCACTTCTTCTCTCCAGCAGTGACATCTGCTTGTGAAAGCCAAGGGAAAGGTCTCTCTCATTCAACTCATTAGTTACTAATCCTCACTGGAAACACAACAAGGGACACACTACCAGGAGGAGCTGCCAGCTCTTCCCTGCACTGCTCCCAGGCAAGCGTGGGTCTCGTAGGTGCTCACCAGGAACAGCTATGCACTGGGGGAGCCACAAGCCCTCAGGGCACTTTGAGAGAGAAAGACACAGCCCAGGGCAGCTGAGGCATTAGTCAGGTTACTTTTTTCCCTGTATTTTTCTCCTTCTCCCCTTTGTCATGCCCCAGAGGGAAGAGAGTGCTGTTTGTAGGCAGGCTGCTGAAGCAAGGGGTGGCACCTTGGTGGGGAATGATCTGCAGGGAGCAGGAGGAAGAGAGCGATGACAGCAATCCATTGAGGATTCGTTATCTCAGCTTTCTTCCTGTGCAAGGCATTTTGGTTATCCACATTGTCATCTCCAAAAGTCCCTGTCTCTCCTTTGCTCTGCAATGGTGACACAATACCATGATGATGTTTCCACCTTTCAGAGGGCCTGCTTTATAAGGAATACTGAAATAACTGAGACTTTGATAGCCTAGAAAAATGCTGAAGCAAATTGTGCTTCAGTGGTCCTGACCACTGCCATGATTCTGCAATATGTTATGTGCAGCTCCACTCTCCTGTCATCTCTCAGCCTCAGGTATGTTGCACAGAGGAAAGAAGGTGACAATGTTCTGGATTTCAGTCAGCATTCCTTAGCAGGTAGAAAAGCTGAAAGAAAAGACAGCTGCACGGCTTATTCTTTTACTCCACAGCTGAGGCCATTGGTGTCAGCTAGGATTTGCACTGCAATACCACATACTTCAGAATTGGTTAATAAAACTGTGACCTCCAAATTTAGCACTGCACTAAAAGACTTTTTCTGAGGCTGCTCTGTGCCTACAACAAGCAGCTGGAGAGACAGAGAAAAAGAGAAGACTTAGGTTAGTCTCTGTGCAGGGAGAGAAGTAAAGCCAGCTGACTTATCTGCAAAAACAAAAAGGGTTCCCTTTATAAAAAAGTTCCTTTTATAGCCAAGGCTATACACAAATCTTTATTACTATCCTTGCTTTTTAGATTATTCATAATCTACCTGGCAGTCCACTTCTTATAAAAGAATCAACTACCAAACATATGCACTTATTTCAGGTGACTTAACAAAAATATTTTTATACTTTTTTTTTTCTCAAGGATTTTCCACCTCCAGAGATCCAAAACCAAGTCCAGAAGGACATTAGGAACTGAACGTAAGAGTACAGCTAACAGGATTTTTTCATCATTCTACAGGCACCTGCTCATCCTTAAAGAGTCAACTTTCTTTAAAAACCCATTCTGTATTGCCTCACTCTCAATAGCAATTTACAGCTTCCCTTAACAGTGTTTTTGTGTGTTCTTAAGATGATATTTAGGCCACAGGTTCTTAAAACAGAAGGAACTGATCAAAGCCATTCACTGTGGGAATTTTCTGTATCTTCATGGATAGCTAGACCTCCATATGTCACATGTATGTTTACATAAACTCAATCATGGTTTACATAACTGTACACGTTATCAGAAACACCATAAACAAATCAAACTGCTACAAGATTATTAAAAATGATAATCCACTTCCATAGTACTTTTGTGGTTACTCAAAGCTGTGGTTTAAACGTATCAAGTTTCAACTCATCCAAATATTCTTCTATAAAATAAGATCTGTCTAAAACTTTACTCTGATTGGAAAGGGTCTGACAAAAAAACCTTTTTTGTGAGACCCAATAATAAACCTTTTAATTTTAATGCTCAGTCAGCTTTGTTGAAGTAGGAGAGAAAACTCTGTCCCTATCCTTTCAAGGCTTATTTTTGTGGATGCTCACATTTGTATGTTCTCATGGAAAACCGGCACACCAACCAGAGCTCACCCTTCCAAAAACCATAGACAATGTGAAAATATTTTCCCTGTGTCAAAAGTACATGGAGAACAGTTAGGAGAAATGCCCACCCTAGAAAACATCCCATAACAGAAAAGTCTATGTTCCAGAGTATGTTCTTGCCACCTCCTGAAGGACCACGACTTTCTGAATGTCCCTGAGCACAGACCCAAAACCAAATGCACCAAGAGCCTGCACGTGCACATCCAGCCCTACAGCATCTATAATTAGGAACTAGGATGAAAAGTATATATATATTTTTTTTTAATGGTTAATTCTCTAGTAGTGGTCAATTAGGTATGTACACAGTGATAGCAGAACTGCATATCACTTGCTTTATTTGGTCCAGAAAACTAATTTAAGGTGGCAAACATGAAGTGTACAACACTTCTCCCTAGGGAATGTATTTTTACATGCTAGGATGAATTTAATATTTACTTTATTTCAATTGACTCACTTTTCCTCCAGAATCTGAATCAAACACAGCATTTCCTGAAACACTGGCAAGTAAAGTGAACCTTATTTTCAAGATCAGAAAGCTTCTCTCTAGTGTCCTTGTTATACTTCAAGATCTGGTATTCGGCCTTTCTAAATATTCAACTTTTTTGTTGCTGTCATTGTTGGAAAAGGTGCTTACCATTGGTTTAGTATGTGGTACAATTCTGGAGCACACTATTAAGATAACTTATTCTCCTTTTTTTAGAGAGATTAGAAAAGTCACTAGGCAATTGCATTCAGAAAAAGCTTTGGAAAAATCTATTATTTATATTTAGTAGGACTTCCTGTATTTTTCTGGTTTACATCTAAGCCCTCCACTCCTACACAATGCTTCATAAAAGAATTTTTATAGTTTCCACTTAAATACAGTCATCCACACCTCTTAAACTTAATACAAGATAGTTTTCTACAATGCAGCTGACAACACTGTACAGAGCCACTCAAAACAACAGCAGAACCAACATTCGTAACTCAATTGTTTCGGAAAAGTGACTTTCCTAAAAATTATCCACAAAAAAATAATAGTAAATAAAGAAACAACCCTGTTCAGAGAGAAGGGAACACACCTGTAAGTTCCCAGGAGGCACAGAAGCCCTGATCTGGAGACAGGCTCTGCTTTTCTTCATCTGCACACTGCTGGAAAAAGCTTCTCTGGGTCTTTCAGGCTGTGCTTAAAAAATTGACTCTGGCTGCTACCCCTGTGCCCTGACCCAGCCCAGGATAAGCAGCAGAAGAGAGTTTTGTTTCTGTCACTTTCACTGCTGCCCCCAAACAGCACCTGAACCAAAACTGCTCCCCCCAGGCAGCGCCTGAGATGAAACCATTGCTTAGGTGCCCCTTCCAAGACAGAGGTCCAGGCCTGGCCTTCCACTGCTGCCTCTCCACGTTCTTCACGTGCCACCTCCACAAAGACTGTACCTGGAAGCTATTTCTGTCCTCAAGTGTTTCACTGATATGCTCATTAAGGATTTTAGATAGCCTTGCATCACCTCTTGGAATAAGCCCTGGTGTTTTCCTTGCCTGTGTGGGCTGAGAAACAACAGATAAATCTGGAGAACTGAGACCAATTCAAAGCTTTAAAGGCTGCTACTATTTGTAAAGGCAGGGTGCCCCAAACTACAAAGAATATCCTTCAAGAGCATCTACTGATGTATTTTATACTGTTTTAACACACACTTATAGTTCTGAATGGTTAAAGTTAATATTTTGCCTAAATGTGTTTTGGCTAAGAAGTCTCTTCAGAACAAAAATAGAATGAAGACCCTATTATCCAAAACCAAAAAAGGTGATTCTCTGTTCTTAATTTTGCCATATCGAGTTGCATTAGAGTTAAAAACAAAAAAACCAAAACAACTTAAAGCAAACAAACACAAAACTAAAAAATCCCTGAAGCCAAACCACTCTGCCCCAGTGAAACTTTTTTTCCATTCATCAGAGAATAAAATGTATGTTCTATAAAACCTGTTCCTGAGGGAAAGAAAAAGGCTTGACTTAAGATCAGTTGTCTCCCTAACCATTGCCCAGAATGAGTCTGAATACAGCCACTGGTGTAATGCAAAGTGCGCACCATGTATCCATTCACAACCTGCTCAGCTAAACATAAAAGTTTGTAATCCAATGTTGTGCAGCTTGTCACTAAAAATCTTATAATTACATCCCTGTCTGCATGACTACTGGGTTATTAATGCTCAGCAATAAAGATGAAAGTAGACAATTTATTACTATTTGGCACTGAACGTCAATCAATTCAACTAAAAAGAACTTATTTAAAAATAATAAAAAATGAATAATATCTAAGCTTAGCACGCTTCCTGCTTATCCGAAAAGTCTATCTGATGATATTGAGTTAGTCAGCAAGGTGGATTTAAAACAACGTGTTTGAACTTCACCGGCATCATGGGATCCCAGTGCAGGCCAATAATTGTGAGACAAAACTGAGCTAACAGAGCACGGCCCAAAGTCTCTTTCCAGTCCGTGTGTGGATTGGGGAGGTTGGATTGCAGGGAACGCATCCCACGCCGCTGCAGCCGCTCAGCCCAGTCGCTCTCAGAGGAGCAGGAGGAGCAGGGGCTCTTCCAGGCTGCAGACACAAGCAGGATACAGAGCTGGTCCAGCCTGTGGCTGGAACAGTGTGACACAGCCAGAGTCATTTCCTACATCACTAAGAGCACTCTGTGCAGGAGCTGCTTTGTGCAGGAAGAAATTATAAAGATGAGTCACCATCAGTTGGCATGAAAGCTCTGGGATGTGACACCTCCGGTCACAAAGTGGGGACCACTTCTACTTGTACTGAGTAGCAGCAAAGCCTTCTTTTCTGCTGTAGCACCGTAAGTGTTACATAAAACTCTTCTTCCTGATAAGGATCTTGTGAAATTGTAAGTAAAGCATCGTTAAAAAAAAAATAAAAGCCTGGGAAAAAACTCGCCATTTCCATTAAATATTAACCTTCTGAAAGAGCAAGTCAGGACTAAAACATCTCTTATCTCAATTAGTTTAGTAGAAATGAATTTAATTTATACTGTAAGGTTGTATTTTCTATTACAGATCCAGGGCATGGAAGGGCAAACTTTTTAGAGCTATCCATTTATATAAAAGAATATTATTGTTTAAAGGATCAGTCCAATAATTTTTTGGTCTTATCTTCAGGCATGGACTTCAGTGGTGCTCCTATGTGCATCTTTTGCCAAAAACATTAAGGATTGAGGGATTAAATTCACCGTAAACTGCAAACAAACACAAAACAGCTTTTCAAACATTGGTATATTGACTTGAGTAGTTTAATAGTGGCTGGAGCTTTGTCTCCATCTAATTTGACCTTCAGTTTAGTTTGACCTCTCAGACAAGAAAGTCTAGACATTGACCTTGATTGAACTCAACATTTTCCCTTTTCTAGGTTGTGCTAAATAATTTTAAGCACACAATCACTAATAAGCTAACACCATGACTTACTCTAACGGTAAAACTGTTCACAGGAAATTTTCTTTAACTGCAGAAACAAAAATGTCAGTATTCGACAGGAAAATGCCAAAACCATGTCCAGATATGAAAAGTTGATGTATACATATCAGAAATAAAACTGGTCTTGAAAAATGCAACTATTAGCCCCCTCAAATCAATAACCACTGGTAATCTCTGTGACCTAACAAGAGAAAGTGCCACCTCAATTCTTTCCTGCAGCTTTGACTTATAGTGTGAAATATTAAAAGTGAAAATACAGTTCAATTTAATTACAGGAAAACATTACTAGTGATGTTCGTTCACGTGTTAATTCTCCCCATGCTACACAAGCAGTTGAAATCTAATGACACAGAAAGACCATTATTTTAATTATCCCCGTAAAAAATAAGCGTGTAGAGAACTAAAATGTTATTGTTTCCTACGAGCACTGTCTCAGTAGAAATGTTTTTTTAAAAAGCAGAATAAAAATTCAAACATTATCTGGACCAAAACTTTTTCTTTAAATAACAGGCTGTAAGCGTGTTAATAATTGGATTAAAAATTACTTCTTTGAGTTCTCAGGCGTTGCCAGGACACTAAGAAAACACTGCTAGAAAAGTTTTCCTCTCAAAGTGAATTAAAGCTCAGACCTCACAGTTGGCTTTCTGAATACCACACAATCTATATGGGTGTAATGTAAGACTAGATTTTATTTATTACTCAGCAACTAGAAACCTCAGTGTATGGGCCAAGCCAAATTAATCATCAGCCTGGTCACTGATTCGCCAAGGCACAGTAAAATTATGCTCAAAGACATTGTTTGTACACATTTCAAATCTTGACAAAGCAAGAAATGTTCCTTATCATTAGGTTGTCATCCCCTTGTAAAAACTGACTTTACCTAGTACTTGTATAAGCCCCTTAGAGAAGTACCAGTTGTTATTCTGTACAGTGGTTCAGTTGAATGACAAATACAAACATCTTAAAGAAAGAACCACCTTTCTCAATTCCTCTGAAGTTTGAAGGAAAACTTTTGAGTCTGTACAACCATTGTAAACTATTACAGTTACCTAAAGTAACCATACTAACAGGTGATATTACTCTTTCACCAACTCTGCCATTAACAGAGACTGTGGTTTAATTACAACAGATTTTAAGCAGCGTTCCATTAAGTGCCCTGTGAGGACGTTGCATGGCTACAGAGACTTATTGACAGCCTGCATTCTGTATTGTTACAGCAAAGTTTTATATTCTTAAATTGCTAGAATGCTGCTACTTCTAGACTTTACTTCTCTAGGACATATGCATTTTGAATGTCTTTGATCTTACATAATCTAACTACTCAACTAGACCTTGCAAACAAAGTCCCCTTTAATTCTGTGTTCCCGCATTTTAATTCTCTTATAATACCTGTTTCCTTCACATAATACAAGATTCTGTAAATTTAAACACGTACAAGCCAAACATTAAATATAAATATTTAAATATTTATGCACACATATACACACACAGAGACAAGACTTGCCATTACATTCTGAGCATTTTTGAAGGACAGAACACTTAAGCATGAAGTGAAAAAAAAAAGCATAAAAGCACATATTAAGACGTCAGTACCATTAAATCTCCCGAAATTGCCACAAATAGATGTTTACACAAGCATCCTAACACGAAGTGTTGAAAAAGGAGTCTGGTTCAAAGACAGAGAGTTAAGAGCTCAATTAGCACCCATTAGGCACCTCATTTAAATTTCAGCCTGGGCGTGCGGAGGAGACGAGAGGGTCTCCGGTGGAAGTGGCACTCCACGGCAGGTGCAGCGGGGACGCTCCGGTGTCAGCACACGCCGCACATTGTCTGAGCGCTGGATGTGATACACGCCAGCAATCCCTGCCTCCACAGCCAGCAATTTATTATCCACAGCGATTCCCAAACAGCTCAATCGCAGGGCTGGGTGCGAAACACCAAAGCGCTTCTGTGTTTACTACCTTCGCAAGCAACAAAATATCACCGTCCCTCAGTGCTTCCCGCAAATCTGCAGCAATGATGCAAAGCAGCATTTTTTTTTTTTTTTTTTTAATTCCCTTTCGGAATACAAATGCCTGCCTTCTCCTATTGCTGCCTGTTCCTAACCGAGACGCACTGTGGACAATAGTTTGTGAATCAGCGAGACCTTCCCACACTGTTGGCAAACACCGAAGAAATTAAAAAATAACATTGCACTACAATCTCGGAAGAAAAGGAGAAAAGAAAATAAATAGATAAATTAAAAAACAGTAGCTTAAAAAAAAAAAAAAAGACAACATTAAAACACCGTGAAATATAAGAAATACCAGCGGTTAAGGCTGAGGATTAACGGGCAGAAAGGCGGCAGTTATTGCAGAGGCACAGAGAATCCTCCTTCCCAGGAACTCATGCAACTAATGACCTCTCCGAGTGCTGAACGCCGCGGCGGGCACAGCCCGCACGGCTGTGGCACACACGCACATCCCACATCCCACATCCCAACTTGTCAACTCCGCGACCCGGCGGGGGCAGCCGGAGCCCCGAGCCCCGGGCGCTGCGGCTGTGCCGGGCGCGGAGCGGGCAGCGGAGCCCCGGGCACGCCGGCGAGTACGAAGTGAAGAGCATTTACCGGCAGCGGCAGCAGCAGGTTGAGCAGCCCGAGCGCCTCTCACCGTCTCTGGGCGATAACTTCGCGCCGGTGCGGATTCCTTCAGTGAGGAGGGGACACCCCTTCCTTCCCTGCCCTTCCCCGCCTGCGCTCCGCTCTCGCCGCGCGTCCCGTCCCTCCCGCCACCGGCGGAGCGCCGGGAAGCAGCGCCGGGAAGCAGAAGCGCCGGGAATGGCCGGGAATGGCCGGGAATGGCCGGGAATGGCCGGGAATGGCCGGG
>VYZR01113674.1:74165-87899 GCA_013400675.1 Oxylabes madagascariensis
GGACAGGGCTGGGGACAGGGCTGGGGACAGGGACGGGGACAGGGCTGGGGACGGGGACGGGGAGCGGCAGCACCGCCACCGCCGCCGCCACCGTGTCCTTGTTCCCCTGACCGTCCCTGCGCACAGCGGGCGGCTGCCCCGGCCGGGCGCTGCCGCAGAGGCGCGGGAGGCGGGGACGCCCCGGCTCTCCGGCGTCAGGATGCTCGCNTCCCACATCCCTGCATCGCACATCCCACATCCCACATCCCAACTTGTCAACTCCGCGACCCGGCGGGGGCAGCCGGAGCCCCGAGCCCCGGGCGCTGCGGCTGTGCCGGGCGCGGAGCGGGCAGCGGAGCCCCGGGCACGCCGGCGAGTACGAAGTGAAGAGCATTTACCGGCAGCGGCAGCAGCAGGTTGAGCAGCCCGAGCGCCTCTCACCGTCTCTGGGCGATAACTTCGCGCCGGTGCGGATTCCTTCAGTGAGGAGGGGACACCCCTTCCTTCCCTGCCCTTCCCCGCCTGCGCTCCGCTCTCGCCGCGCGTCCCGTCCCTCCCGCCACCGGCGGAGCGCCGGGAAGCNGGATGCGGGTCGGGAGGGAAGGGTCCCTGGGTCCCTTCCCGCGGCCGCCGCTGCGCAGCCCGAGGAGCGCGCGGAGGCAACAACAAAATCTGGGCAAGGGGAAAAGTAAAAAAAAAAAAAGAATCGTTTAAAATCGCTTCCGTCGTTTTGCCACAAGTTAGAACCGTTGCAACAACTGTTGTCACTTCTGCAGAACAGAATTGCTTTAGCCTCAAAGATCGCGTTGTATATAATGTTACTCCCAAACTGTGTGCAGAATACTTATCTTTTCTCTGCAATAATTAAATTTTGACTGTTATTTTTATTTTCTCCTTAATTTCCTTAATTAGGAACCTATAATTAAAAACCTTGAGAACCTTAAATTTCTCCCTCCACATTGCTACACATCTGTCAGACCACCAGTGGCACCAAAACCAGGAGTGTTAAAGCAAAGTAGATCAAAACCAAGAAAGTGGCTAAGTACAAGGCACAGGCTGATGGCAGCCTGCAAAACTTTGTACATAGTCTTGGAGGACTGTGTACAGGAGGAAAGTAGCAACTGAAATTAGCGAGGAATCAGAAATATTAATGAAAAGGAGCCTTGCACAGGGGCAATGCACAGCAGCAAGGCTAACAGTGCCACAGATCAACTTCCTGACTATATTCCATACCTCAGGAAATCTCTGTAGAGAAATGTGGTAAACTGGAGCACATTGGGTTCACTGTAGTTGGGGAAAGTGTACTGTAAATTTCTGATTAGAGAGAAACTACAACAGAGTTAATTTTCCAACTGCAACTGTAGTTCTGTAACTGTCAACAAAGAGCAAGAGTTTTAAGGGGCAATCCAGAAACCAGCAGGGCAGCCTCTCTCAGCTTTTCAAGGTTAATTGAGAGAAGGGGAGAGCTGAGCATAATGGTAGAGCTTGGTGAATTATATGCAATGCTGTTGCTTGAGGACTGCATCTATTCACAGGAGTGGAGAAGATCCACAGAACCACATCTTCTCCCTGGCCTCATCTTTTTCCATGGCATTTCAGAGATTTCAAGATGTGTCCTTGTCTCTAAAGCTGTGGTCAAGATTTTAATGTATGTGTGGTGATGTGTTGATTCTGCAGAGAAACTTGTGTATAGATATACAGTGACAGTCATTTTACTGGAAATAATATTTCAGCTTGGAAATAAATTCGGTTGCAAAAATGAATGCTAGAAAAGTCTTAAAAAGACCGATGCAGTTAAGTAATGAGTTGTCCCTATCAGGAAAGAAAGACAGAATTACACTGAACTTGGAAGCAAATCTTGTCAAACTACATTTTGATGGATGCAGATGTCAGTGAAAAGGTAATGGAAAGTCTGCAATAGCAGTCCATAAAGCGTTGGACTTGATGCTTATGATGATTAGACAAATTAACAGAAATCAGAATTCATTCGGCTCGTACAATCTAAAGACATTTGGAAATCTTCACCTCATTGGAGTGGCATGCAGAATATTACAAAGCTACTTAAACAGACCAGTGATTTGAGAGAGAACAAGCAAATGGCTTATTAAATGCCATGCAGCGAGGGTTTGTTGCTGGTCAATTATGATGGATATGGGTTAATGACACAGGCCAATCCAGTCGCCTTGGTTAGGTGGCCTCATTTGTTCAACAGAGCTGGTGAAATCAAGGTCAGGCATCGAGTGAAGAAGAGCACAGGTGACATTTCAGGTTGGGGGACTGTCTCCTGGAAGGCAGTGTATGATAGGCAGCATTAGTTTGTCCCGGTGAATAACTGAGTACATGCTCCCACTATTATGGGTTAGTGAAGATGACAGCCGGGAGTGGATGGGTGGCAGAGAGTATCAAAACAAAAATAACCAGAAGGTACACTTGAGGCACTATCAGTAAGACCAGTGTGGGAATACTGGCTGTGTGCCCACATTCAGGATTAATATTAACTATATAAATCCAGAGTATCTGAGAGACAATTAATGTAGGTTTTAGAAGAATAACTATGTCTTCTCTCTAAAGTGAGCGTCCTAACAGAAGACAGGGAACCATGCTCTCTCTCGTCCTCTGCTTAAATTGATCTTGGATTCCTTTAGATGTGGTGGCACAGCTTCAACAGAAGACAGGTTTGTTCCCATCCTTTTAATCTGCAGGTAAGGGTATTCTCTTGGGAGTGGGAGTAAATATTCATGAGGCTGCAGGGAACAACCCAAACACCTAATTTCTTGGGTTAGGTCTCTAACTACCGGATTAGTCGGTAAATGGTGACCACAGGCTCCTCCTCCTTTAGCACATTTTAAATACATTAGCTCTGTTTAGTTCTTTGGAGGAAAGAATGTGCATGCCTACCTTCAAGAACAAGTTCCAAGCAGTGAACCTGAAGTGAATGTAAGTGTATTTCTTCAGCTTTTATTAAGGTGCCTGAGGGGTGGGACTGCAGATGTGTCACTGCCCCACCGGCTGCATCAGCCACTGCTCCATGGCTGAGCTGCTGAAAAAGCACAGCCTGGAGCCTGCACGTGTTACCAGCTCCAGCCCTCAATGCCTTCAGGGGCTCTCAGAATTGCCTTGTCACTTACAGAGCCTGCTGACACGAGAGCATCTTGTCCACTTTCAGAAGGGCCATGGCTCTCTCTTTTCACACTTCTTTGAAAAATTGACCTTCAGTGTGATTTGAAAGGAAAGAAAAAAGGAGGCAACAAGAAAGATTAGCAGTTTACTGGTGGTAACTGCTGGATGCCTGTCCCCTTGCCTTTTAAGCACACGTTTGAATTTTCTAACCTGGAACTGCTGATTTTTCAGTATGTCTCTATAGATCATTATTTCTCTATTAGTATGTAGGTGCTCCACCACACACACTGCTATAGCTTGATCAAAACAGGCATGATGAAAGGATTTCTGGAAGCTGATGCTATATAAATACATTGTACAATGAAGGTGAAATTTTAGGAGTGCAGCTTGTCAGTAATAGGAACATTTTACCTATGGAATGTGCATTCTGGTCTTGCTTAGACTTGAAATAGGATCTTTCTGAAAGTTATATTGCATCTCAAATGTAAGTTATGGGATTGATGGAGTGGTTACCTGGGGGAAGTTCACTGGCTGGCATCACACAAGAGGTCACTCCAGCTGATAATCGTAATTTTTTCCAAGCCTGTAAGCTGGTAATTGTGAAATGCAATGATCCATTGTAACAGCATAGGACTCTTCAGAATAAAGAGAGAGCTTATCTTCCTGAACAATGCCTCTCAAATGTTTTAATGTGTTGTAAAGAGGATTATTTTAATTAATTGGTACAATTTCCTACATTTATTACATATACTGCAATATCATTAGTCAGTCATGTAAGTGCACCTGATTTAAATGTCCAATTTTCATTGTTAATCCTATGTCTGCAATTACATAGTAAGAAATAATGAAAAAAAAAACCCACATGTAAGTGTCTCAGTGTTCCAGGGAAGTAACCACACCATGGTATGGGAGAAGTAGCCCTGTATCATGCAGTGAGCACCTAGCAGAGAAGGAGTGCCGTGATACAGAATTTGAACACGCTGGAATGACCATCTTTGGTAATTCAGTACGTGTGGTGTATGTTTGACACTGCAATGAGGGAGTTTGTGTCACCTCCTAAATATTGCCAGAAGCTGCGTGTAATTCATCAAACAAAAAGAAAAGAAAGGTGTTGAAATTGTACCAGTATTTTCAGGTAGTTTCCAGTCTCTTTAATCTCTTTAGCCCTTTTTTTTTCCTTTCCATTTTATAGGCAGCCCATCCACCTTGTAAGAATGATAGCCTGTCTTTGAAGTGGCTCAAATGGAAGCACCGAGCAGGTAGAAAGCCACTTGCTATGTGCTTGAACATCTCTCAACAATGCAAAGCCATCAACAAGGTTGCAGTTTTGGAAGAAGAAAAGGAAAAAAAGGTGGAAAGTCTTTCCACCTCCTCAGTGGAAAGCTAAGAAGATGTGAAGACTTTTATAGACGTGGAATGCTGTTGTACTTTGAGGAATTGCTGTCTGCAAATGAGCACATTCAGCATGCACAGCCATCCCTAGTGGATGCAAAACTCACCAGAACACCACCTGGGTGCCGTAGTGTGTGTTCTGAACTTACACACCTGACCTCTTTTTTCCCTATAGCTGACCACAAATAGTTGAAAGGAATTTGGAAGGGTATGGCTGTCAACCAAGTGTAAAGTGGATTAGTACCAGCTGCAAACAAATGATGAGCCTTTGCTCATCTGGCTGACCGAGAGGAGAATTCACCGGTCACTGAGAAGAATTTTTGTGTTTAAATTGTCCAGCTCTTGGGAAAAAACACATTGTGGGTGTTAAAATTAGGTGTCACTGTTGAAGGGTTGGTAGGATGCACTGCTTCCACAGTAGTTACCGTGCTAAGAATACTTGTGTGATAATCCTAAAGCACTAATACAAATGCTCAACTAAAGACATAAATATCAGGGCCATTCTTACTCCGTGAATCAGGACCCAGATTATTACCTTCTTCTGGTTACTGGAGTCATACTGGTTTCTAATGACTTTTTAGCTGCCAGTTCCCAAATACTGAAATCTGTATTGTTGCTGCTATTGTCACATAAATGGAAGATACAGTTGTTAACTTGTCCTCAGTCTGGTTTTGCAAGCTCCTGTCTGAGTGTAATTGCAGAGTTAATTCTTAGCTATTTTAATGACTCTGACACCACAGAGGATGAACATTTTCACTTGTATTCCTGCTGTAATTACTGAGATGTTGTAGCCATTACATTAAGGAGAACTATTTGCTTTATGTACTTGTCTGTATATAGAAATGCCTTTGCTTTTTGAGAGTGGGAGAAAACACCACCAGGTGATTACGATAAAAACCATGGAGGTCAGGGGGCGTTCTGGACGGTAACAATGAGTTCACTGACAAAGTGAGCTGAGGATAAAATCAACATTTATTTCTGAGGTCAGGAGCGGTTTTAGCTCAGCTCTGCAGGGAGTGGTATTGGTGTGGATGAGACACACAGACACACACTCTGCACGAGATGGAATGAGGCTGATTTTAGGTAAATGGCACCACACACTGACAGTTCTAGTACCTAATCTAAGTGAAAGGTCACTTAGAGTGGTTTAGCCACAAGAAGTGGTAGAGTAATATATCTGGAACAATATACAGAGAAAGAAAGAAAGAAAGAAAGAAAGAAAGAAAGAAAGGCAAGTAGGAAGGTGTAAGGGATGAAGTAGCTATTTTACATAAGATTACTATAGCTATTTACATAGGATACTTCAGTCAGTCCAAGATTTGAAACCTGCTTCAAAAGCAATGTTATGTTTGCAGTCTGCTTCAGCAGTGAGCCTGTGAACTGGTACAGACAAATCATCTGGAAGGTGCATGTGAAAATGCAAGGAATGATTGGGGACACAATGATGAGAACAAAAAACCAAACCAAACCAAACAAAACCACACCAACCCAACTAAACAAAAAACCAATCAAAAAAACCCAACCCAAACCAAACAAAGCGAAGCAAAAAAACTGCCACCAACAATAAAACAACAAAAAACAAAACTCCTCCCCCCAAAAAAACAAAACAAAACAAAACAAACCCAACAAAACAAGGCAAAACTAGAAGTGTCCAATATATAAAACAGGACATGCAGTTTGTGACACTTTGCCTTCAGAGTGATACACGTCTACCCCTATATGAACTGCCAATGAAAACTTCACCAATGAATTTGTTCCTTTTAAATAAGACCACTCTGGAGACTGAGGGAGGAATTAGAGGGGGGAAAAGTGGAATTTGTTGACAAAAAATACTTTCACAGATCAGCGAATATTTTAGCTTTCATAGGCTCACTTACCATTATGAAATATAATAGAACAATCTTTTTTTTTCATTTTCTTAATACACAAGAACTATCAAGAGAATGAAAAATACTAGATAGTAATAAACCGACATAAATTTTCAGATTTGGGTTAACTTTTTTTATCTCCAACAGGTAGCATGAGTTTTTTGTTGTTGCACAGCATGTTTAATAAAATAATTAGATATTAGAGATGGGTCTTTAAGGAAGCTGTTAGTTAATTTTACTTTTGCTCTGTTCGACATTAATTTTTTGCTCCTTCTTTCATTACTAACTTTTATGCTCTGTGCCTTTTTATGCCCTCTTTTCTTTTAATGCAAAGTATTTCCTTGAAAAGAAGTTCCTTGCAAGCACACAAAAGTATTCAGCTGCTTAATTTATCTTCTGACAAAATCCAACAACTCCATTCAGGATCAGAGCTCTTTTTTTTGCTACTGACTAAAGAGGATGACACAGTCCTCTCTCTGTGAAGGTCGTGGTTTAAGTGCCTGATTTCCTGAATACTGTATGAAAGAAGGATGATGAACTTAGCTGTTATCAGCTACTTTGTGTGACGAAAGGTGCAAGATAAAGAGGAACTTTTCATGCCTGATCTCCTTTCATTATCTGTTGTGTTAAACTGCACTGAGCAGTCCCTGAGAAGCCCAATATTTAATGCATTGGCTATAGCAGCACTGGGCAATAGATTTATGAAGTGATAGGGTAACACAGTTTACTTGCTGTAAATATGTATAATGCAAAGAAACACGTCCATTTATCACTTCTACCAGTATGAACTCCTGCAGTACAAAAAGAAATTAGGGTAGCCATAGAAGAATGGGAAGTTTGAGCAGGAAATATGTTTTCAGGGATGTATAAACTACAAAGTCTGTTTTAAGGTTACAGAATTACCAATTATCACTAATGAAATGCCTAAATGCTAAAACATGATTTTTAAAACTGTAGACAAATAGGAAGGAATAAACCAAAACTGGAATGAAGGGTTTATTATGTCTGGATGTTTTATAAAGTTGAAATTTAAAGTGCTGAAAAAGGGAAGAGAATGCAAGTAATCCAAGGAATAAAGAGAATATTTACTCAAAAAGATTAGTACAATGTGTGTTTTCTTTTCTGTTGCTTTCTTGTTTTAATACATATATCTCATTTTAAAAAATGTCATGTTTGCCATATAAAATCTGCCAACTTAGTGATCTGCAATTTCCTTCTAGGTTTAATGTCACTTCACTGTAATTTATCTGTATTTTCAAACAGTTTAGTTGTCTGTGCTCATTAAAGCCATCATTTCATTGCCTCCAAAGGAATTTGTAAATGCTGGTTAACACACTCTAACACTAGGACTTGCTAAGCAAGTTTATTCTTCCCATTCTCTTCCAAAGGCATGTAGGTATACTTCAGTTATTTTAAATACTTGTCTCGATGTTCTCACATTATTCAGTGTAAATATAAGAAGAATGGCAGAAGTTTCACACTGATACACTTCTGCAGAGCTGACATTTGTAAAATGTATTTATATGTTCTCTGCATTCCCCTGTCCTATTAGTGTTTAAAAGGTGCAGGGGATCCTTTGTACTATTCCTGTCATAAGCTATTCCCAGGCTAATTTCTGATTTCAGGAAAAAAAGAAGGTGTAAGCTGAGACTGTCAGATCCTCAATGAGAGCATATACGTGGGATATAAAAGTACCTCAAAAAGAAAACTTGAAATTCTCTCACTGTCTCCTGAGGAACCTGAAGCTTATTTTACTAATACCAATATTACTTTTTTCCTAATTATAACTATTGAAATAGTAAACTGAAATAGAAACTCTGAAATATAATATATTCAGTATAAAAATATGTACAAAATAAAATTAGATATAGAGAATCAAACACAGTCTTTACATTGCTAATAAGATTCTGGAACTGGAATTCACTCATCCTTGAGTTCATCATACACAATTTATCCTGAGAATGCTGCAGTCCCTCAGGTCTGATGACCAGCTTCACCTACAGAAAAACTGATTTCCAGTGTTCCAAATAAATATGACTCTAAAGATAATTAAGAATATGTGGCTGTTGTGTAAGAAGACACTATCCATATGAATTCATTCATGTTCAAACACATGTCCAACAATGGGCCACACAAAACTTGGTGTCTGTGCCTGAGCCAATTGTTACTCCTGGCATAATTAAGCTTGCCTCTGGCAATTAATCACCTTGTCTGCCAACAAATAGTGTATTTATCTTCATTAGCTTCCTGCATGAGAGCCTTTCCTTTATGCCCTGGACAAGGAGCTCCAAACACTCATCTGGCTGCTGAAGGGACAAAGATTCCATGGAAGGGATGTGGATTCCATGGAAGTGATGAGGATTCCATGGAAGTGATGAGGATTCCGTGGAAGGGATGAGGATTCCATGGAAGGGATGAGGATTCCATGGAAGGGATGGGGATTCCATGGAAGGGATGTGGATTCCATGGAAGGGATGAGGATTCCATGGAAGAGATGAGGATTCCATGGAAGGGATGAGGATTCCATGGAAGAGATGAGGATTCCATGGAAGGGATGGGGATTCCATGGAAGGGATGAGAATTCCATAGAAGGGATGGGGTTTCCATGGAAGGGATGGGGATTCCATGGAAAGGATGAGAATTCCATAGAAGGGATGGGGTTTCCATGGAAGGGATGTGGATTCAGCCGTGCAGGGAGGGCACAGGCGCTGCCCCTCGGGGCAGGGCCAGAGGCAGCCCCAGCTCCCAAGGGCTCGGCTGGCACTCTGTGCATTAGGTGTGACTCCACAGCCATAGGAACCCCAAGTCTGTTTAAGACTATGATTTTGCATTTTCAGCTTCCTCGTATATTTTAATGAAAGACAAACAGAATTATGGACAGTGCAAATTATTTTTCTCAAGTGAGAAAGAAAAGAGTGGATGCCAGACTAATTTATTTGCTTTTGTTTGCATCTCCTTTTCCATGATTATCTTAACAAATGAGTTTACTAGCAGGAATGTTTGGTAAAATAATGAAGCAAATATTGTTAAATATTGTGATTATTCATAGCAGAACCTATAAGTCATGTTTCTCCAATTGGAAAAGAGAAATGTGTTGCACAACCTACATACCCATTCAAAAAGAGCTTGAATATTCAAAAAGCTCTGCTTATGAATGAATTACATAAAAAATTATGCATAGATATTATTCAGCAAACAGTTTGAACATATACATCAGAAAAACTAGTTTGTTTGGAAAACTTGCAAACACATAATGGAGCAAAGAAATTATTCATTATGAATTATTTGCACAGCATCTGTCTTACTTTCTCATGTTAATTGCCTCTGCTAAACCACATTTTCACCCCCTCAGTATGTAAATTTAAATGTTTTTGCATATTCTCTGAATATCCAGTAAATGCAAGTTTCATTACCTTACTGCTTACATTTTTTTCTCTCTAATTGTACTGGCGTTTTTACAATTTTAAAATTTGACCTACCAGCTTCCTCTAAATTGCAACCTTTTCCTCTGGATTCTGATTATTGCCTAAAAAAAAAAACCTCATATAAAAAATTTAAACTCATGCACATTGACTGCATTTGTGAAAAATCTCATAAGGTATGTGTTAATTCCTACTGTATTTATAAAAGCTAGGGCTTGTTCTTAATCACAACCCTTTAAATGTAATTATTATAAATCTAGGACATGACCCACAATTGATTGGAATTAACAGAGAGAATTTTACTGACTTTTCAGAGCCTACAGCAGACCTTCTCCTACAGGAACTGGGTAATGTATCACCATATCCTTTTGTGCTTCCTAAGAGGTACCACTCTTGAGTGGAATTGTTCATTCTACAAATACAAGCTTGTGCATCAGGCAGTCTGACTTCCCATAAAAATATCTCTTTTTTTCCCTTGAATTTAGTGAAATTTTGATTCTTGGACCGCTTACTCATGTTGTCTCTCTGAGAAACACCATGAGAAGAAAATGTGCATGTGGTGTCCTGTGTTCTCTTTGCCATCACTTCCTACCACCAGCAGAAAGAAGTGTCTTGTCCAAATCTGTCTGGTCTCTAGAAAATAAATGCAAGTTTAATCCTTCAGGCCTGCTAACAGAAACAACCCCCTGGCAAAATCTGTCCCCCTGGGTCACTGAGAAGCCTCAGGATTGTCTCTCCTTTATCAGCACACACTTTGTTGGAGACCTGCAGAAAGCATTCAGAAAACGTCAGTGCTGTGCTTAAAGCCAAGCTCTTTGGGAAGTGCAAATGCACACGTTTCTAATGGCATGAAACCTTCTGTTTAGGATTCCATCCTCAATGTACCACAAAATACACAACCACTGAAATTATTCCTTGTTTCTATTTTATACTGAGGTTACAAAACACTGTGTTAACATGGGCAGAACTAAACATCCTTATTCATTTATTTGCCGTGGGCAGAAACCTGGCTGAATGCTTACGGAAGTGTTTTGCAACAGCCATCAGTCCTTTGCCAAGGCACGGGAAGCAGATGTTACTGCCTGCACATCACTACTAAAATCACAAGTTTTCTAGCATCCTAATGGATTACACCAGGAGAAAAGAAATTGGGATATATTGTTATGATACAGTATTTTTGCATCAATATGAAATTTCACTAACTTGTGCTCTACAGGTATTTGTGGGTCATAACAGAATTTCTGTCATGAGAAGTTCCCAGTGCACCACAGAGACCTCAGTAGTATTTTCTGCTGCTGATCCATCCACCCATCTATGCTGTAATGCACCAGGCCTGGCTTTCAGATCACATCTGAAATGAGCAGCACCAATAAAATTTTGGGCCTAATCTTCAACCACTCATTTTTTTGTAATATACCTTTAGGCTACTAAGCACATCTATAGGTTTCTCCTCAGGACAGGCTGTGTTGTCCTGTATGCTTTAGCAGTTCAGTGAGCTGAGCTGATTCAAATGAGCCTTGAAATGTTAAATACAACTTGTAATATCAAACGCTCTCATATCAAATAATTTTCTTCCTGTGGATCCTAGGGAGATTAAGGACTCATGCAGTGACTGAAATGTCCACTACTTACATCAAATATCTCAGCACTGGCTGTGTCATTATCTGCTCACTGGAGGAATGGCTGGAAAATACAACTGCAGCACTTCTGACTTTATTTGTAAATCAAGCATAAGGAACATCTATCAGGTCCATATGGCAACAAGTGGATGTGAAAGGTTGAGTAACGGTGTCACAGCGTGACCAAAGCCGTCGTGTACAACCTTGAGGTGATGTTTTCTTTGTAACTGGCGTAGAAATTAATTTTTGGGTAAGAGAGCAAACTAAATGCAGTGTGGCTGCACTTCAAGTTTTCCTTCTGTCTGCTTATCTCAAAGCCCAGAGAAAGTTGTCTCTTTTTTATTGTTTTTCTGGCTTTGCTTTTGTATCTTGCAGCAGTGTCTGTTTACAGCTTGCTTGCCTTCCTTTCCTTCTCAGCTGAATTGAGATGAAGTTTGGTTTGAATCATCCAAAATGCCTTCACCTAAACCACTCCTGTGTGTTCAGAATTGAGGAGGGGAAGCTATCAAGACATTTGCTGCTTCTTTCCCCCCTCTTTTCTTTGCAGCTGCAGAAGAGACCCTTTGAGAAGGGTGCTCGTTCTCCCTGACCTCTGGGCCTGCTCTGTTTGCCAGTGCAGCCCTCGTGTCCTCGTGCAGGACACCCGTGCTGAGGCTGGGTCTCCTGCCCTAATTCTGGCACATTCTTACTGACACACATTTTTGGGCTATAATTAACCTAATTATCGTATCATAAAGCAGCAGTACGATTTCGATCCGTGCACTTCCTGGTAGCCTTATAAAAGCTAAATATTTTGAAAGGTAATTAGTGAGTAACTCAGTGTGAAAACTGGGAGGTTGTGTTTTCCAGGACTGGCACTCTCATTGTAAATGCAGTCACACATAGGGTCAAATGGCTCTGGAGATGCTCTTTGAAAAACTCTGAGAATGGCAATAGACTGTAAGTGGGCAGACCTCAGTGTTGCCAACAATTAAAAGAATTATATTAGCATATAGAAAAGAATCTTTTCCAAATCACATTTATTTAAGGATCCTTGTTTCAGGAGAAAATGTGGAGTCTTGATACCCACTATGGAACAACTGTTAACTGCATAATGACAGTCACAGCATACAGAAATGAGTAGGGAGTACTTTCATGGAAAGCATATTGTCATTTTCCTTGCATTGAAAGTCAAAGGCAATTAAAACATAATTTAATTAGAGACTATCTTATCAGCTGTAAAAAGTAAAATTGATTGATATGCAGTGTAGGGGTAACTTGGCTGCTGCTATTTGTAAAGTGATGCTGAGGCTGACAAATTAGTCACTTGGTTTTTTATTTGATAATTTCATGTATTTTTATATTTTCTTTCACCACTGAAAGCATTTAATTAGCTAATGTTTGATTGCTCATTGTTTGGAAATGGAAAATATTACAACTGTATTGTGATTTGAAGAGTTGTTGGCCTCGAGATTAAGCATCTTGCATGACTACATCCTGCTCTCTCATTACTAAAAATATGTATCTGATAATAGGATTTCTCCTATGATTATTTTTGTCTGTGTTACCGTCCAATAAGATGTTTTAGTCTCCAGCTTAAACATCACATGAAGCTGGAAACAGGTCAGCATAGCTCAGAGCAGCTCCAAATCAGTGAGCAATCTCCTCACTTGGAAGAATCCGTATCACTCACCCAAGGGCTGAATTTGGCCATGCAAGGAGGAGCCAATCAGCAGGGATGAGCACTGACAAACCAGCAAAACTATTTCTATTTTTATAAAACCACAAAACAAAAGGGATAGCCAATTTATTTGTTTTTCTTAAAACATCCCTCTTACATTCATTGAACCAGAAATTTATTCTCAATCATTGCTTCAGTAAAAAGTTGCAGGGTGGTTTGGGTTAATAAATATGAACAAAATATCCAGGTGTCAGTTTTTTTCTATTAATTTTATTCTTTAGAAGAGGGAGAGTTGATGACATGGCTTCATGGTTTTTGGGCTATTTGTAATATTTCTGTTCTGCGAAGAGAACATAAGACTAATGTCCATATGGATTCCAAATGAATGCATTACTTCCCTCAGAAAGAGCACTTCTGCAAGAAAATCCTAGGACACTTTCAAAGTACTGGTAAATAAATTCATTAAATAAATAATTTAAATTAAAGTGGTCTTCAACACTTGACTACAACCAGGTGCCAGTGCTTTAGGGGTAGGACTCCTGAACTTTGTAATGCCTCTGTCTATAAAACTTCAACTGCATTTGTAGAGATTAACTGGGTAAAGTGAGAGACTAATCTTTGCTTAACTAAAATAATATCTTCAAGGTGGATTTTTTTTTTTTTTTTTTTTTTTT
>VYZR01113674.1:87994-99188 GCA_013400675.1 Oxylabes madagascariensis
TGGTTTTCGTTTTTTTTTTTTTTTTTTTAAGGTTTCTGGTCAGTTGGTTTGTTTTTTTCAGATACAAATCCATTCTTCTTGGGTCTACCAAAACCTTTCTGGAGTGTGGCAGCTGAGGTTTTTCCCTGCCAGGAAAATCTCTATAGAGGCATTTATTCCTGTGAAGCCCAGTTTTCTATATGGGCTAACTTCTTTCAAAGTGGAGACCCATAACAATTGAATATGATTAATAAGGTAATTTCTGCTTTGCTCAAGGAAGGGATATCAGTGCACATGTACACCTTTTTATAACAGAATCAATTTCAGAGGATAGTTTTTCATATTAAATAGATTATGAAAAAGAATGGTCTCATTTAGATGCAAGAAAATATACAGAATTCTCTATAAATATTCTAACAGTATGAGAAGGGAAAATAATTTGAAGAAGTAACTCATTAGGTCTGACTTCACAGTGATACATTTAATTAAAAAAAAGATAACTAAATCAATTAGTTGTTTCTCAGATTGTTGGAAACAACTGCTCTCAGGTATATCAGGTGTTATATATATATGTATAAAAGATGTATAATATATAGCATAATAATGCAATAGCTTCTATGTGAACTGGTGTTTAGGAGCTGGTTGGAAAAAGATTATTTCATTTGAAAAATCATACAAAAAAGCTGTAAAAAACAGCACCAGGGGACCCATAAGCACATTGCTAGAGATGTATGCTAACTGTACAGTCTACTTTAGTTGAAGATGTCCCTGCTCAGGGCAGGGGGTTGGCCTAGATGACCTTTAAAGGTCTCTTCCCACCCAAACTATGTGAGGATTCTATGATTCTCTGAACTAATACCGGAGATTAATTTAAAAGTTTCTGAACAAAAGCACTGAAAAAGCCTTTAGCTGCATCCAAAAGGGATGTTTCATAAAAAGCCATGCAGTTATTAGGTCAAAATATTAAAGAAATAAACCAGGAATTTGTTATTTCACCAATTAAAAATAATCAGCAAGTGGTAGTTACACAGTCTAATAAAATACCTCTTGTTTTTGCTGCTCATTATAAATATCTCTGTACTTCACATACTTTGTACCGTGAATTTATTAAAAACATGTGAAAGCAGTAGGTTTGCCAAAAAAGGCATGATCACCTTTAAATAAGTAACAAAACTTCTCAGAGGTGACAGCAGGCATGAGCAGTGTGCACAAACCGTTCAGTCCCCTCCAATTAATTTTACACGATGCTTAAAGCTCTCGTGCTCATCTGTGGAGATAAAACCTTCCCCAGTCTGTGCGTGAAGGTGCCATTGTTTTCCTCACTGCTGTTGAAAATATTGCACCACTGCTGAATGAGGGTGTAAAGAATTCAGAGAAAAGGCCAGTTTGTGGAATTAATTTGGTGCTTTCAGTGTGTTTCATGCAAGTGGGGCTGGGTTCTGCCCCTGCATCCACAAACAGCCTCCCCACAGGTGCTCACACAGCGGGCTGAGGTGTCTGCAGGAACACAAACTGTACTGTGAGGAGTAGACTAAGACTGCTAATTTAACAGATCCAGCTGCATTTCTGAATCCTCATTACCTTTACAGGGAGTAAAGAGTAGCTCTGAAGCAGCCAGCAAGATAAAAGCCTCCTCTCTTCGGTTACAAGGAGATCTCCGAGAGGGATATCTGCTCTTTGCTTTATTATTCTGTGGGTTTTTTATAGGGACGATAAGGAATACCTAAAGGAACATATTACAGGAATCAAATTTACTGAAATAGTTTAACTTAATATATTGATGATCAAAAATATTTTTGTTTGGCGTAAAATTTCCTCTGGGGAAAGAAAAAAAAGAAAAAAGAATATGTGATGTAAAGACATTTCTCCTAAATACATATTAAAGAAGAGTTCACTACAGACAAACAATAAATTCTGGGAATGCAATTCTCAACAGCCTGGAGGAGATGGCTGTTTTAAACAACACAGAGTGATTTAATGAGCCAGCGCTCATCTGGGAGGCTGAAGAATGCTGGCAATGTCCACCTCGGTAGCAACAACCACACAGTCCAAATCTGTGTTTGCCCAAATCTCCCTTTCCTGTTTAAAAATCCTTCTCAATTCATCTGATGCTAGCAGGAGCCTGTCAGATGTTGTTATGAATGACATAAGATTAAAAAAAAAAAGATTGGGAAGAAGGCTCTGCATGGTGACAGAATGGGTTTTGAGTATATAAATGTTTCTTTTAAAAGTTGCAGAACCATTGGGCTTTTACTAATGTGACCAATTTCTTAAAAAATGGTTAATACTTCCTAAAAAACCCCCTGCAAATAAGAAACTGGGGCAGGCAGTAATATATTTATTTTGATGCATTTTCCACTCAGAAGATTCCCAAAGCCCAACACAAACATTACTGATCATGACTGGAGGATAATCACTGCTGGTAAAAGGAACCTGGTCCCACGTTCCCAATGGCAGGTTTCTAATAGAGTACAAGAAATCCTCAAAAGTTCTTTTAGGTGGTGGCAGACCTGACTAAAATGGTAATGGGTTTTTGGCGAAGAAACTCAATATAAAGGCAAATAGAGAAGAGCTGTGTTAGTCAAACATAAGTTATTGGGCTCAGAGCAGAGTAAATGGATGAAATGACAGGGTATGCTGGAGAGAAGGTCAGGTTACACAGTGTAATGATCCCCTTTGGCCCTCCGCAGGTGAATCTGCGAAACCCTGCTCCTGCTGCAAGTCTCGAGTTCCTGTACCACTATTGATTTATTTGTAAGAGACCATTCACAGTAATGATAGCTGTGCGTGATTACTGACAGCATTTGGCCATGAATGATGTCAGTAAAAACGTGTTTAAGTAGAGTTATGACTTGCTTGTTTTTAATTTCACGGCAAGATCAAGGCCTAAGGAGGAGAACAGGCATCTTAATTTCCTAATGGGAAGGCATAAAGCGCATTTTTGTTCACTGTTTCCCACCATTGCTATTACCAGTGCAGCTCCTCTGTAGCAATAAAAGAGCTGGAACAGGAAAGTCCCAGGAGCTGTAACTGTAACATCAAAAATCTGGGGGTTTTCCAGAGCCCTCGAACTGGCACTGTGCTGTATGCTAACATCACTAAGGAGGGACTGCTGATGTCACTGGGAATTTTCATAAGGAGAAGTCCATTAATGTGTTGGCTCATGATGATTTACAGACGATCTCCATGCAAGTCAAATTTTTGCAAAGAAATCAAGTGGTGTCATAAAGTAAAACCACAGTTCAGAGCTCACCTGTTTCTGCTTCTGATTCCTGGCTCTGTAAAATGGACATTTACTGTGTGCTTCATAAAATGATGCAGTTGGCTTTTCGCTTTCAAGCAACATTAAGAAAAAATGAAAACTAGTGAATTACAGTATAAATATCCTGGAGACCTAACTATAAAGTATTGCAGAGCCTACTGTTCCACATACGTGCATTTTATTTCATGTGCACATTATAAAATAGGTGTTTAACGAAATCTGTGTCATACAAACTTGTGATATCAAATATTAATTTTTGATAACACAATTCAACTAAAAATCCATCTAAATATACAGAAGGGAAAATCTTGCATTTATATTACATATATCCTTCTGCTCTTACTAATATTTTGGGTTTTGAGTTTTGACTGCTTTTCCTCACTATCCAATTTTCAAAATAATATCCTGAAAGATACCTGAAGCTGTTCACAGGTATACAATAGTTATTTCTATGACATTTCCTACTTTCTTCTATAATTAAACACAGTATAATGAGATTTGGGGGAAAAAAAAGCCTTCAAATATACACCAGAAAGCATTGTATTAATATCATTATTTGAGCCAGAAATATTACTTTAGCAGGCAATCCATCCAATAACATTTGCAAACATCCCATAAAGGGGATTTTGGTTAAAAGAAAGTGTTTGCTATACATATTTTATTGCTACTCTATCAGTTTCTGGTTTGTTATTATTAAAAAGGTATTTGCTTTGCTTAGTCTTCGCCTATTTGTTGTTCATTAGTCAATAACAAATTGGAGTCATGTGATAATGTGAAAACTGGCTGACAGGATAAGTAAAATTATATAAATGACCACCGAGGCATGAATTGTAAATAACTATCAAACCTAAATACACAGTTAACATATGAATATAGGTTACGTTTGTGTCAAAATGCACCAAAAGACTCACACAAGACTCAGTGAACCCAAAACCTAGGAATTTTAGAAGTTTACCAATATGTTGCCCCAACAAAAAGTACAATTTTAAAAATAGTTATTTTCTGTTGGCATATTCTAAATAACGCCATGTTACGGTAAAAACAACTCACTTAAATATTCCAACGTTTTGTAAATGGGCTAAGCAGTGTTTCCAAATGACTGGTCAATACCCTGTCATTCTGTTTACTTGGCATTTCCAAGGGATTGCTCAGCTATTTTATTCATATGTTGAAAGTTGCAAGTGGCAACCATTTGTCTGGATAAAATCCTACAAATTAAAAAAAAATGTACAGATTAGGCATTTACAGGTTTTGTTTCACAGTTTAGTAAGTCTTTATAATTATACTAGCAATGAAAATAGGCAAGGTAAGGCTTGCTTCTGAAATAATAGCTTCGGTTATAGCAGCAAATATTTGTTTAAGAAGTTGAGGAGTGTTCCAGAGGTGTTGGAGAAGTCCAGATAAATATCCTTTGTAGCCCGCCCCTTGTCCACTGATGTTCTCACTCCATCAGTCACCCTAGGACAGAAGCTCAGGACAAACTTCCTGAACTTTATGAAGGGATAATTAATTTTGAATTCTGACATCTTACCATGTGATTCTGCCTCTCAGTAGGTGGATGAAAGGGCAGGAACAGCACAGAAATTCTATGAGACTAGTAAGAAATCCCTCAGCCCCGTTGAGCCCAGTGCCTGCCCAGCCCCTGTCCTGCTCTCAGGCACGAGTGTGCACACAGGGGTGCTCACAAAGCACCGGCTCTGCCCTCTGTAGGCTTCTCTATGTGCTGGGGCTTTCTAAGGCAAGAATCCTGGTCGTGATTTGGATTTCTGCTTTCTCCCAGCACGTTCAGCTGTGGCTGGAATACTTCATGGCTGGAACTTGTGAAAGCACAAGAGGATAACTAGAGGGGAGGGCAAAAATGAAAAGCATATCTGATTATTGCTGTTAAGCACTAAACAACGACACAGACTCTTGATCAGAAGACTGTAAAAATGATTTCTTTATTTTTGAGATGTCCCTCTCTTTTATACTGTTTTACATAGGCTAATTTGATTGGTGAAACAAAGGCAAACCTCTTCAATCACATTGGTTAAAACAGATGTTCATCAAGAAACTTCTCTTGTGAGAAAGAATGGATAAACATAGGTACAGTTACAAAAACATCTCTCTTGTTTACAGAAAATCTCCTGGGAAAAGAATATTCCCAAAAACCAAAACATTAAATCAGGGCTATATCTGATACCCTGAGGCATCCTTTGCCAAGGGACCACTGGCCCTTGGTGGCCTCCACGGGCTGTCTTGTTGAAGACTAGCACTTCTAGCAGGATTTTCATTGCAAGTTTTTCCAGGAATTTTATTTAGAGATAGTAGATACTTCACTGAATTTCCTATTAACAAGCTATGATGTTAAATAAAGTACTGAAAATCTTAATCAAAGTTATGAGTATCAACAAGAAGCAAAGTAGCTGATAGATTAGCTGCTGAACAAAAGTTTTCTCTGATTAATTATATTATAGTGCACTAATTTAGTTTCCTCGATCTGTAACTTCAAATATCTATACTAATTAGTTGCCAACCTACAATATAATAAATGAGATAATGAAATAAAGATGTTTTAAATATCCATTTCTATTACATGCACAATTTGAAGCATGTTAACAGACAAGATGAATTCTGATTATTTTTTCTTAAGGATATATTAGCATATCATTATGTACATGAATGCCAAATACTCCCTTTCCCACAAGAATAATGTTCAATTACTAAATCCACAGGAATTTGAAAATAAATCCAAATACTGCACATTAGATGAAGGCTGGCATGGGTTAAGTTTACAGAGACATCACACCTTTCTCCATCACATTTTCACCTGCTCATGTGATGCACAGTTTTGCTTTGATGGAAAATTCCTTTGGGTCTTCTTGGTGTAAAGCTGTTGGTGCTCGCAGCAAAATTTGCAGAGGATGTGGTGAACAGAGAATGTTTTCCCTCGGTTGTTAAACCAGAGAAATATCCACAGCATTTTTCACAGTTCATGAAAGGGACCATCAATTTCTGTTAGCTTTGTTCAATTTGGGAACAAGTTATACAAGCTTATTTTCTTCTATGAATTTGGTTGGGCGAAAAAAAAGAGGTCTTTTCTGAATTTGTTTTAGAAAACTGAGCCCTTAGGTTCCACATTTAGATTGAAGGAATTGAAATGTTCCCCATGGAAGCTGAAGAAACTCTTAAGGAGCCTTAGACCGAGGCAGTATTATTTGTTTTCCTGAAAGCAGTGATGACAGTCAAAGCACGAGCAGTGTGGTTTGTTTTATATATCAACCTTGCATGTTTTCCTGTCAGCTTTGTAGTTTGTCATCCACAGCTTTGCCTCCAAATAGCATGAACTTTGAGGACAGCAAGCTGAAATGAAAGCCTCACTGCCTCCTATGGAGAAGCAAGGCCATCAAGGAATTGCAGAGTATCTGTTTATTCCACTTTATGTAGCCTAAATTGTGGAAAAATATTTCATTACTTGTAGAAACATAAGACAACTCTGTTAATGGTGGTATAATTTGTTGTTACTATTTGGAGTGAATCTGTGAGTAATCTAGCTCCTATAACAGATGAAATCATAAAAGACAATACTAAATGCAAAATCTGGTATACAAAAGCAAAGAATGAGCTGGAACAGCTGCAATGGCTTATTATAAATACTTGTCAGAATTGTTCAGCTCGAGCAGCGTGTGCCAGCTGGAGTGCAGTTGTTCTGAGGGAGGTGAGCTATCCTTCCTCTCCACGTGGAGAAACAACACAGCTACGGGAGCAGGAGCGCAGAAAATGCCCTATTTTGGTATTTCACTGCAGTTTTTTACTGCTGGAATGATTCTCACAGACAGAAACGTTCCACCACTGCAGGCAGTGCTGCCAGAGCAGCACCTGGCCAGGCTGGAGCACACAGGTGAACTTCAGGCTTCTCTCCCTGCAGTCCTGTGTCGTTGTTTGATGCTCAGACAACGGCACAGACTCTCGACCAGAAGGCTAGAAAAATCCAACCTTTATTTTTGGAGATGTGACTCTCTTATACAGTATTTTACACAGACCAATTTGATTGGTGAAACAAAGGCAAACCTCTTCAATCACATTGGTCAAAACAGATGTTCATCAAGAAACCTCTCCTGTGAGAAAAAATGGATAAACATAGGTACAGTTACAAAAACATGTCACTTCTTTACAGAAGTTTTCCTGGGAAAGAATTTTCCCAGAAATGAAAACATTAGACCAGGGCTACAGTCCTATAAACTTTATCAGTTGTTGGGGTTGTTTTCCCTCCTGCGGGTGTGAGCTGCAGAGGTGTGGTTGGTGCTCCTGTCTGGGCACAACCTGCAGAATTTTCTCCTCGCTCTGCCAGGGACTGAGTGGCTGGGAATTGTACCTGCCCTGAGCAGATGCATTTGTGACAAGACACATCCCTTTACATCCCATTTACAACTTACCCTGTCGGGTTAGCATGGAGAACATCAGTTTGCAAGGTGATAAAGATTCCTATCATGTGAATTGGAAAGGAGATACAAACATCCACCGATGTTTAAAATAAGTGCAAAAGGGCTTTTTCATTAATTAAAACTGACATGCACTGAGTTTATTAGTCTGAAGTTCTACAGCATGTCAGCATTACGTTAGAATCATTATAAATATGCTGGAATCACAGCATGAGACTAAGTTCACGCAGCCTTGCAGTTATACTGGTCAAACAGCACTAATCAAACTGTTTTATTTGATGTTTGATCTAAAGCCCATGAGAGTCTGGCTATTGCATTCAGTGGGCACGAAGTTCAACCCTTGATGAAACAGTACTTGATCCTTGTATAATTCTATTACTTATGTTACTTGCTGAATATTTTATTTCTTAGATAATTTTATACAAGTAACTACCAGTAGGCAGAATGCTTAAAACACTCAGACCACTCATTCTTGTAATTTTCCTTTTCAACTCTTTCAAATCCTGTTTGTTACTGCCTCCCTGCTTCCCTAGTATCAAGGGACAAAAGGGGTTTTTCGGTAACAAGAAACATTTAGATATCACTGGAAGACTTCTGCATGCTCTTAGCTACAATGCATCACATCTCTTCTGCTCATTTTAGAAATGCCATTTTAGCCACTGGTGTTTTATTAAATTAACTGCTGCAGTGTGTCCATATTTTACTGGGAGTTGCAGGTACCCAACACAGTTGTGCATGTCAGCATAAAGGTGGCATCTGCTCTTTTCACTACATCTGCTGATGTCTGCTCAGTTTGATCATTGTCATCGCAGTCTGGCTGAGGTTGGCAGGGCCTCACAACCTGAAGCTATAATTGGACAATTAAACCCCAATATGCAAATGGACCAAAACTTATAAAAGTGTGAGACCTTGTGACCGGTCGTCTATTTTGTGACCATAGTAAGTCCACCTTGGGTGTAGCCCTGGCCAGGCCCTGTCCTGCCCAAGGTGTGTCCTAAAGGCCTTTCAGTAAATCCCTACTTTATTCTCTGGCTCTGTCCAGTCTCTGTTTCAGGTCAGCCTTTCTAAGACATCAAATCCTCTCCACAGGAGAGCTGGGACTGTTCAGCCTGTCCAGCCTGTCCAAGGGAATGCTTTGGGGTCTCAGGAATGTGTGTGAATTCCACAAGGGAGGGTGTGAGGGAGATGGAGCCAGACTTCCTTCAGTGATCCTCCAGTGCCAGGCCCAGAGGCAATGGGCACAAGGTGAAATGCAGGAGGCTCTGTGCTCTCCTGGGACTGTGACAGCCCTGGAGCAGGCTCTGTGCTCTCCTGGGACTGTGACAGCCCTGGAGCAGGCTCTGTGCTCTCCTGGGACTGTGACAGCCCTGGAGCAGGCTCTGTGCTCTCCTGGGAATGTGCCTGAGCCCTGGAGCAGGGTCCCTGCAGGGGCCTGGGGTGGCCACTCCTGGAGACCTTCAGGAGTTGTCTGTGCGTGGTCCTGGGCAACAGCTCTGAGGTGACCTTGCTTGAGCAGGGACAAGATGATCCCCAGGGGTTCCTCCTGATGCCTTGGGAAGGCTGACCTGAAACAGAGACTGGGCAGAGCCAGAGAATAAAGTAGGGATTTATTGAAAGGCCTTTAGGGTGCACCTTGGGCACGACAGGGCCTGGCCAGGGCTAGACCCAAAGTGGACTTGGAATAGTCACAGAATGGATGACCGATCATGAGAGCTTACATTTTATATAAATTTTGGTCTATTTGCATATTGGGGTTTAATTGTGCAATTACAGCTTCAGGTCGTGAGGTCCCATCCTTCTTGTTCCTCCCTTCAGCCCACCCTTGTTTGTGCTTTTGGGCCTGAAAGTTTTTCTTGGTCTCCAGCAGGAAAAGGATTTGTTTTGTCTCCCTGCTCTGTGAGGAGAGCTGACTGGCACTGAATGTGAGCTCAGAACTGCACCCCTGGGCAGCACAGAATCTGAAAAACTTGAAAGCTCAAACTTCAGGCATCACCTTCAGCACCTTCATGGCCCTTTGCTGGATCTGTCCGGTACCTCCAGATCTCTTTTGTCCTGGGGAGCCCAGAACTGGACACAGTGCTCCAGATACCACAAGGATAACATTTACTCACAATAATACATAAACTAAAGCATACTGTTACTGAATTATGAGAACTTACAGCTAAAAAATAATTAGGAAAATTGGAGTCATATGTTTGTACATCCAGACACAAAGGGAATGAGATTTCAGGTGCATAACTGAGTAGATGAATACAGAGAGCTTTTTTGCATGCTAAACAATAGAATAGTAAGCATATCTGTGGTGGAGAGGATGAAACGTGGCAAACCATCCATTAATAAGTATCTATTTTCCTTGACAAATGCCTAATTATTCAGCAGAGTAATTTAATGTTCTGTATTAAGCTAAGAGGCACACAAATTAAAATACCCACATCAATGGGCTCTGCTCAGTATTCCCTGCTCACTCCCACCAAAACATTCACAAACCTCAGCAGAGAATTTTCCTGAGATCAGCTAGTGATGTTTTGTACCCAGCACATGAGCCCTTAAATCACTAAAGTTGATTTTTCTACCAAACCACAAAGCAGTCTTTCTATCCTTCGGTTAAGAATTTTAGGGAAAAAAAAAAAATCATTAAGTCTTTATTAAACACACCCAAATAAAGCCAATGAGAAGTGCATATATTCCAGGTGAAATAGGAGGGTTGAATTGGAAGCCCATGGAAACCCTTGAAAAGCAGCTGATCACGGCCATAAAACCAGAGAAAAACACTCCAGGCAAAGCAGCAAGCCTGTAAGGGAGAGAGGGGATCTACTGAATGAACAGCAACTGAAAGGAGCCACTGTGTAGAAAAGTGGCATTGCAGAACAGTTAAATGACAAGTCTGTAAAGCTTGACCCAATATATATATCTATATATTTAAAAAAAAGAGAAAGCAACAAACTCAAAAGTTAATGGTCCATAATGCTTGATGCCAAGAGGATGAAATCAAATAAAGGAAAGGGATGAAACAAGGGTCAATGACAAATTATTGTAAGGTACTAATTTTAGGAAAATAAAGACCAGGAGGATTTAGCCACACTTGAAAATCGTGTACTGATTAACAGTAAATTGGTAACTGCAGTAGCTTGGAAATTAACAGCACTGAATAATAATGAACTTAAAAAGTAAGCAGCTGAACTTCTCACAAGGTATGCTATTTATTTTTATATCAGGGTGAAATGGAGAGGGTAAAAATGTTCCTGTCTTAAAAAGTAAGACAAGCAAAGTCTGTATCAATATCAGATAACCAACAAACAGAGCACTTGAAGGACGTGTATTCATCAAACACCAAAATAATGCTATGAGAGGTCAAACATCTTTAATCTCCAATTTACTGTAGGAAATGAAGAAGCATTGAATTGGAACATGCAGAGACCACATTCCACATACTCTAACACATTGTGTACCAGTGGAATTAGCTATGAATTTGCCCTAGGAAAATATGTGTGTTTTAAATTACACAGTATCTACATTTACATCCTAATCCTTT
>VYZR01113677.1:20599-32761 GCA_013400675.1 Oxylabes madagascariensis
TTGATTTGATGTCTGCACTTTGCAGCTCTATGTCCCATCCCAGCAACAGAGTTAGATCAGCAAACCTTATGGCAAAACTGCATGTAGGATATGGAGGCCAAAGACAGTTCCATGGCTAAAATCCTTCTGTTGATCTGATCCAGGCTACGTTAGTTGATGGCCACACATTTCTGAATCAGAAAACATACTCTAAGAGTTGTGCTTTCAGAAGAAGTAGTCTTCAACAGTTATTTTTCATTATCATTTTTAGGACAGTGCAAGAGCCACTTCTGAAGTGACAAATGCAAAGAGACTCCCAGGCAACAGCTCAAGAAGTCAAGAGTCCCCTACCAGATTGCAAGTTCTGGTACGTGTCCTAGCAAAAGAGCATCACATGCAGCTTCAGCAACAAATGTTTATCTGCTTCAAGAATAATGTGTACATAGACATGGAAAACAGATGGTATTAACAAGCTTGTACAGAAATGATGCCTAAGAAGAGAATTAAAGGAATGGCAGGTATGTGAGCATGCACCAGCACCCAACTGGGTTCATAAGAAATGTGTAATAGATTGTTTACAAACATCTTCTTTGCACATCACATTTGATATTTTTGCAAAATGCAACTCACAGGGGAATTTCAAGAGAAGACACACAAGAACTTCAAATCTCAGATTTACATTTTCCATAGTATGTGTATCTAGCCTAGCTTTCTCTTTGGTCAAACACAGTAAAATAAAAGAGATTCAAACCACAGGAGAAAGCTGTTGGGAAAATACCACATAGTGTTTTAGGTACAGTTACTTACTCCAAACGTGATGGTTCCAACGGGGCTATATCCAGGAGTATGCAGGACTGCTCACATTGAGCCTGAAATGTGAATGCCTGTGCATCAGTTTTATCCTAGACCTAGTCTGACATACTGATTGAACAAGTTGGAAAAAACATGTGTAGAGCACAGAAAGAACAATTGGTACATCATTTTACCTGTAGTTTTGCAAACTACTTTCTCCTGCTATGTTGGATGCCTAATCAAGGCTCATGTGAGCTTCTGAGGGGTGTTCGCTTCTAAAGGCACAGACTCTCAAGAAGCAGAAAAATAAAACTGCAAATACAAATCATCCCCTACCCAAATTCACAAAATGAGGTTGCAGAGTGTAGTGGAACCTACAGATTGCTGATACTTCTGCTGAAGGATCCCTGTGATCATGCAGCCTTGGTACTGCACGTACACATTTACCATGTATTTTTCCACCCACCTTTCTCACCTTTTGAAAACTCAAATTTGTCAAAGTCTACCCTTTTTCCTAGTAAGTACTTCCACTACTGAATGACCTGCAAAGCCAGGATTCATTTTCCGATTACTGAATCACTCAAGCTTCCCATTTCAGCTTTTGAACACACACTGTTGTTCTGCTAAGTCCTATATCCAGTTATCAAGTCACCTATCAACCTTCCTTTCAGCAGCTTCATCTCCTGTAACATGACAACACAAGGCTCATCTTCCAGGCTTGGGAAAAGGCAGTGCTCTGCTTTCTATCTACTCTACACTACTCTTAGAATTAAAACATCACAACTGGACACAGCATCCTTGCAGATTCAAGCAGCCTGACCTGTGTACATTACAACTATCCCTGCTATTCAATTCAACTTTTATAACAAGAGATTACATTAGTCCCATTAGCTTTTCATTTAGAGTACATGTAATGTGTCTACCTACACTAACTCCCAACTCATTTTTTCCCTTGACAGCTTGCCTTCCAAGGCAGAAGAGGCTGTATCTGTGGGATGAAAGGGTTCCTCATATACCGCACTACATTTGGCTCAATAAAACAAATTTTCTCAGAACCATTTAGCAGTATTATTTATACCACACCTGTACCATTATCACACCATGCTAATTGTCTGCTACCACATCAACTGCTACACGTAGGCAACCAACACAGAAAGGCTGAATGATGCTGCACAACCAGCTAAACCAGGGGACACCAATAAAGGCCCTTTTCATTAGTGTCTCCCTACTGCGTACAGGCATCTGTCAGTGAACCAGCCTCATTCCAGCATGCGGCATGCAGAATTAGAAGGCATATGTTTAATTAAGATGTCATGTGATCCTAAGCTGTATGCTTTCAGGGCAATAAAAGGCAAGTATTCTGCATGGTAGCTGTTAAATACTAACCTTGTACCCTTGCCAATGGAAAAAAAAAGCAAAAGAAAGAAGGAAAAATGTACCAGGTTAGTTTGACAGGCTGAGCATCAAGATAACTGGTATTACCTATACAATGCAATTCTTTGTTGACAGAAGCCCAAATTAACTGTTCCATTCTTTTGTCAGAACTGGCNAATCAGGAGCAACGAGGATGGAATTGCATCTCCCTGGCTTGTCTGGTTTTTATTTACCCTCCCTCCCTTCCTTGGAAAAGCATCCCAGAGCAGAAAAAAACCCAAAAAACCAAACAAAACAAGAAGAAATCTTGGACAGTTTTATGGACGATATTCTCTGACCTGAGCAGGTAACTGTTTCTGCTTTTGTTAAAGAAAATTCATGCACTAAAGTAAAATCTCCTGGAAGCCTACAGTCATGGAACTATTCTGAATGGACGTCAGAGACACCTGAACTTCACAATCTGAATCCCTCAAGAGCTTTTGCAAAAACTCAAACCCTGGGATTATGTAGTCTATTTAAACCCAAAGAAGCCATAAACCCAGAAAAAAAAGCAAGGGCATTTGCACAAGAATATACTCTTGCCTAAAAATGTAACAAACACAGCCAATGTGAACCTTCCTTTCTGTCAGATTGATTTGATGTCTGCACTTTGCAGCTCTATGTCCCATCCCAGCAACAGAGTTAGATCAGCAAACCTTATGGCAAAACTGCATGTAGGATATGGAGGCCAAAGACAGTTCCATGGCTAAAATCCTTCTGTTGATCTGATCCAGGCTACGTTAGTTGATGGCCACACATTTCTGAATCAGAAAACATACTCTAAGAGTTGTGCTTTCAGAAGAAGTAGTCTTCAACAGTTATTTTTCATTATCATTTTTAGGACAGTGCAAGAGCCACTTCTGAAGTGACAAATGCAAAGAGACTCCCAGGCAACAGCTCAAGAAGTCAAGAGTCCCCTACCAGATTGCAAGTTCTGGTACGTGTCCTAGCAAAAGAGCATCACATGCAGCTTCAGCAACAAATGTTTATCTGCTTCAAGAATAATGTGTACATAGACATGGAAAACAGATGGTATTAACAAGCTTGTACAGAAATGATGCCTAAGAAGAGAATTAAAGGAATGGCAGGTATGTGAGCATGCACCAGCACCCAACTGGGTTCATAAGAAATGTGTAATAGATTGTTTACAAACATCTTCTTTGCACATCACATTTGATATTTTTGCAAAATGCAACTCACAGGGGAATTTCAAGAGAAGACACACAAGAACTTCAAATCTCAGATTTACATTTTCCATAGTATGTGTATCTAGCCTAGCTTTCTCTTTGGTCAAACACAGTAAAATAAAAGAGATTCAAACCACAGGAGAAAGCTGTTGGGAAAATACCACATAGTGTTTTAGGTACAGTTACTTACTCCAAACGTGATGGTTCCAACGGGGCTATATCCAGGAGTATGCAGGACTGCTCACATTGAGCCTGAAATGTGAATGCCTGTGCATCAGTTTTATCCTAGACCTAGTCTGACATACTGATTGAACAAGTTGGAAAAAACATGTGTAGAGCACAGAAAGAACAATTGGTACATCATTTTACCTGTAGTTTTGCTAACTACTTTCTCCTGCTATGTTGGATGCCTAATCAAGGCTCATGTGAGCTTCTGAGGGGTGTTCGCTTCTAAAGGCACAGACTCTCAAGAAGCAGAAAAATNGTTACTGGAACTATTTCCCTGTCCATTTACAACTATCCCTGCTATTCAATTCAACTTTTATAACAAGAGATTACATTAGTCCCATTAGCTTTTCATTTAGAGTACATGTAATGTGTCTACCTACACTAACTCCCAACTCATTTTTTCCCTTGACAGCTTGCCTTCCAAGGCAGAAGAGGCTGTATCTGTGGGATGAAAGGGTTCCTCATATACCGCACTACATTTGGCTCAATAAAACAAATTTTCTCAGAACCATTTAGCAGTATTAATTATACCACACCTGTACCATTATCACACCATGCTAATTGTCTGCTACCACATCAACTGCTACACGTAGGCAACCAACACAGAAAGGCTGAATGATGCTGCACAACCAGCTAAACCAGGGGACACCAATAAAGGCCCTTTTCATTAGTGTCTCCCTACTGCGTACAGGCATCTGTCAGTGAACCAGCCTCATTCCAGCATGCGGCATGCAAAATTAGAAGGCATATGTTTAATTAAGATGTCATGTGATCCTAAGCTGTATGCTTTCAGGGCAATAAAAGGCAAGTATTCTGCATGGTAGCTGTTAAATACTAACCTTGTACCCTTGCCAATGGAAAAAAAAAGCAAAAGAAAGAAGGAAAAATGTACCAGGTTAGTTTGACAGGCTGAGCATCAAGATAACTGGTATTACCTATACAATGCAATTCTTTGTTGACAGAAGCCCAAATTAACTGTTCCATTCTTTTGTCAGAACTGGCGAGAGGCTAACAGGTCTGTAGCTCCTTGTGTTGAGAGTAATAAAAAAATCGCAGACCATCATTTATTAACAGAAAGAAGCTTTCTCCACGGGACAGACTTGGAATGAGTCACTATGATGTGGTTCTGCATATGGCTTAATGGGACATAAAAAAGGACTGCACATATCTGCAAATGGCAAATTCAGCAGTAGATTAGCCTAGGATAATGGTTACAGGTGACATTCATCACAATCAAGCTGTCTTTTGTTTGTTTTTGATAAGCCAATATATGACAAGCTTTATCTATATGCGTAGAGCATCAATAAACCAATGGATATGAGCAATTTCGCACGGCAATTCAACTAGAGCTTGACAGAGGATTGGATTGCAGTACTTCATAGGTTTCATACATTCATAACAGATTGTCACATTCCTGGCATTTCTCCAGACAGTGTTTATACCTTAAAACAGCAACAAAAATTTGGAACATGCAACAAACATTTCCTTATAGACCATTTAGGATCACTGTACATTTGGAACTGTTTTTTAAATAACCTTATTAATCCATCTTCAGGTTCTGAGATGCTATATTTAGATCAAGAACAAGTACTTTAAAATAAAATCTACATAACCTATGCAGAACAAACATTAAAAATTATATCTTCGAAGTTGTAGTCAAGGAAAACCTTGATTAAATAGAACAACTGTGCTGACATCCAAAACCCAACTGGACACACTTCTGGATAATCTGTTCTAGTTGAACCTGCTTGAGAGAGGGGGTTGGACTAGATGGTTACAAAAGGACACTTCTAACCAAAATAGTTACAGGATCTGGTGATTTTGATCTGCAAACAGATAAATAATCTCAATTCAGCAATTCCCTGCACCCAACAGAAGCTGCAGAGAGACTAACTGGGGTTTATACACATAAATTTATTTTGAGGATCATACATTTAAGTTAAAGACCTCCCTGTAATCGCAGCACAAGGAGGCCAGGCCCTGTGCAATGCAGGTGCCCTGTCAGTACAGCTGACAGAACTGGGATTACATTGACAGCTTGTCTCAAACCCATGGCATACTGACAAAAGATACACATTTCCTCAATGGCATCATTGTTCGGCATTTCACAAAACACAACAAAACCTCAAATTCCCCTTGGGAGAGCATTTGGGTGTTTTATTCAGTGATTAAGAAGCAACACTTTTGTCTATGGAACTTGGAGGCTTCTTTGACCAACCTGGCAGGCACAAATTCCTCATGCTTCAAACAGAAATACTGGGAAGTAGGGTAAGATCGGCACAGCCTGATGGGTTGCAGACTCTTGAGATTCTGAAAACTTCTGTGGGACAGTTCATGTTTTGACATGATTTTTTGTTTTCTTTGGGGTTTGTTTTTTTTTTGTTTTGTTGTTGTTGTTGTTTGTTTGTTTGGTTGGTTGGTTGGTAGATTGGTTGTGGGTTTTTTTGTTTGGTTGGGTTTTTGTTGTTGTTTTTGTTTTATTTTGGGTTTGTTTGTGGGGTTTTTTTCCCCCATACTGTTCTGCACGGTTAAAAGACTAAAATCAAGACTAAAGAAAAACTAAAATCCACAGCAGACTGCAGCCACTGAAGAACAGAGTGTCTCATTTTCAGCAGCAACACAGCTATTAAATATAAGCACTCATATATTGGATTAAGTTAGATAGTAGCTGTAGTTAGCAAGAATCCATCAGAATAGGAATCCCTCAAGTTTTATTTGATGTCAAACACTTTGTGTTGATAGCCGTACAGGAAGAATTTGCCTCTAATAAGTACTTTGGGGTTCAGTAACAATAATGAAACCTCAGGGGAGGGAAGACTGTATTCTGTCATGGGTTTTTTAAGGAGCCACGGAAGTTAGAAAGGTTCAGAGATAAATCCACACATATATGCCTCAGACCAATCATAAGGTTTTGTGTCAGCAGACTCACATTTGTAAGCGTGGGGTTTCAGTTCACAGGTAACAGAATCAATTAAAAGAGACAAGTTCCTTGCAGTCGAATCCTCTTTCTGAGCAGCAAGCATTTGTCTGGATGTCCACAGAAGGACAGGAAGCCTTTTTCTGCATCAGTTCAGTGCTGGTCACCACTAGGATCTAAGGAATCAGATAAACACTTCTCAGGGTGTACAGATCCTTGCTGGGTGAAGGGATGAAAATCAGTTCCTCAATGCAGTAAGGGCTTGGATGGAATCCAGCTTTTTATTATACTTTTTTCATTCCAAGAGCTCCTTTCACAGAATCCACAGGAAAATTCTGGAGCTGGGTCCTTACATGTGTGCTGAAGAGACAGGTATTTGTGACCTCCCTGCACTGTGCATTCTGCTATAACAAGGCTGAAGCTTAGGGTCAGGTGCACTGCCCTGGACCCTGTCAGACCTTCAACCTGTTCAATTAACTATATCAAATCAAACAATTTCCACTGGAGCACCAAGAGACACTTCTTTTTAGTGGAAGCTATTTCTTTGACAAACCCTGACTGGTAGAGGGCAGCTGCTTTAGCACTTCGGCAACCAAAAAGAAAAAGGAAAAAAAAAAAGAAAAAAAAGAAAGAAAAAAAGAAAAAAAGAAACAGCTTTGGATTTTATTTCTATTGCAATACGGGGGACGTAGAGAAGGGAGAAATCCTTTCTCCCCCAGTCTCTTTGCTCTCTCCAAAAGTCTCAGCTGGCTGGGCTGGTATTTCCAAAAACAAGGAGGGACACGACAAACGAGGCGCTGACAAGCTCATCAGCAGAGCGGGGAGGCTTTGGGTGAGCACGGCCCTCCCGAGCGCAGTGTGCACGACTGCGCGGGGCCGGCACGAACGCCGGGATTGCTCCGGGATTGCTCCGGGATTGCTCCGGGATTGCTCCGGGATTGCTCCGGTCTGCTCCGGGCCGGAGCCGGGCCCGCGCGGGCCGTTCCCGGTGCGGCGGCGCCCCCTGCAGGCGCCGCGCGGGGCCGCAGCCGCGGGGCCGGGCAAGGGAAGAGGCGAAAGCCGCAGCTCTCCCAGGGCACCCCCGGCTCTATCCGAGCCCGGAGCCGCCGAGGTGCTGAAGAACTCCAGGGAAGTCCTGAGGGCTGCAGGTGGCCGTTTGCCCAGCCGCAGCGGGGGAATTCGGGAGAGGGCGGCTGCAGGAGCCAGCCCAATTCCTGTGGGTTGTGCCTGGAGTCTCGGCAGAGGAACCAGAACACGGCTGAGAACATAGGGCTGTGACAGATGTGGCAAATCCAGCCGTCAGAGACTTGGTGCAAGACTGGAGTCGTTGTCTACATACATATTATAAACCAGAGACCATGAAGAAGCTGGAATCACAGCATAATTGGTGGAGGGCATCTGGAGGCAACTGCAAGTCAGAGGTGAGAGAAGAACACAGAAGACCAACTGTATGAGAGAGATTAAATACACACTTAGAATCGTTGGAAAAGACCTCCAAGATCAAGTCCAGTCTTTGACCAAACAACACCACCATGTCAACTAAACCAATATAGCACTAAATGTCATGCCCAGACATTTGCTGGATGTTTCTGGGGATGTGGAACGTTTCTGCGGATGTGGACTCCAACACCTCCCTGTGCAGCTTGTTCCAATGCCTGACCATCCTCTTTCAGTGAAGAAATCCTTCCCATTGTTCAAAACAGAAGTCAAACTCTCAGCCATGGCTTCATCCAGGTTCAGACATCAGGAGCTTCCTTCTGCTTTTCACCATGAGGCTGGATGTTTTATTAGACTGAGGAACACTGCCAAAGAATTTTAAGATTACACTAAGACTGAATCCTTGTGTCATGAATAGCACATGCTGGAAAGTAACAAGCTGAAATAAAAAGAACCAGCTCTAGCTGCTCACTGATATCACAAACACACACCCACTAAGCAGCAAATGAATTCACTTTTTCAAAATGAAGAACTGTATGGTCCTCTAACAACTCCTCCACTTAATCAATCTAGATTTCCTTCTCCAAGTTTTCCTTACCTTCAACTGAGCCATAAAATGGATGTTGTAGTTGCAAAGCAAAGGCAACAAATATTTCTTCCCAACCAATTACCTGAAAGGAGACCCTGCAATATATCCCATTTCTTTTCCTGGTATACCAGAATGGGATCCAAAACTTCTGAAGTGTTGCAGAGAAGCCTGACTTGATGGGAAATGAGAACTCAGCAGTGCTAACCATTAGTTTAACCAAGCTGGAAAAATAATTTCCAGACTCCAAAAATACAGCAGGAGTTTGAAAAAAATCAACACAGAATAACAGCCTAATTAGGTATCAGTCAGGGCACAACACTTGGCATCAACACAATTCATGCAAAGGTCTAAATATTTGGTGGCCAGTTCTAATCTAAGGACCCCATCCTTTGAGTGGAGAGACTCCAGACCATTATGCATCATCTTGAAGTTGTTCATCAGTATTAATCAAGTGGGGAAATTAAAAAAAGGGAAATACAAAAGTGCCAACAGAGTTAAGAATGCTGCATTCCATGGCTTCAGGCTGTTCCTTGGAGGTCTTCCAAATAACAACAGAGATTCCTCTTGCCCAGCTTCTAGATGAAGGGCTCTCCCACAGCCTTTACTGATCAAGGAACATGGTAATAATATAATCACTAACAACTGTTAGTTAGTGATAGATCCAAAAACATATAGAAATATATAGAACATATAGAAAAAAAATCCTAAGAAATAAAATGAGAGGGTAGAACTTTGATATTGGCCAAAATGTTAGAACTTTTAATAAAGTAATCAATATCCCTGTAAAGCAGCTAAAGACAAAATAATTGATAAAAAGCGGGCTTCATCAAGAACATGAGGAATGTCACAAAACAAAAGGTGGACGAGGAAATAGGGTGAACATAAAAGAGGTATTTTCATAACATCTTCTCTTAGCTATATTAAGTCCACTAAATTCATCTGTTTGGAGGCAATCCTTTCCTCTTCACTTACTACTTCAGTAATTTACCCTCTTTCTCTTGGTTTTACAAATCCCACTAAAGGTGGATGCCTGAGTTACCTAAGATAGATGGGTAAGCACCCAAAGACTATACCAGTGGCTCTTAAGCTTTTTTGCTCTGTAAGTGGATCACAATCAGTACTCACTCCTTCTTGTAGATACGCTGTGCAGCCTTATCAACAAACTAGGAAATATCACAAAGCTTTACAATACAGTTTGAGAATTCCTGAAATAGACTTTGCTAAGACATTTGATACACTTTTCCATATCTTACCCTAATTCACATTTTTAGATCTCTTCTGAGTAAGGAACAGAAATTGATTTTGAAACTGGCTGCCATGGTGAGAGTTTCTGGCGGAGTATTGTACACATATTGATGTGAATCAGTGTTCTACAGAGAATATTGTGGATCAGGTTTACAAGAACTGTACAACAAAGAGTACAGGAAAGGAGTACAGGAAAACATGACAAGATCTCTAGTTAGGAAAAAAATTCCTAAAATAAATATAACAAGATTAAATTAAAAATGAAAAAAAGCCCTTGTGTTAGAGGGAAGGAATAATCCAATTACCATTGCATGTATAATTATGAAACATTAATTCCCCATTGAAGCATATGAAGAGTAAGTTCCAAGGAACAATTAAACACTGCTTCAAATGAAGAGCAATGTACCTTTTTCTTGTCTCCTCTAAATGCTCATACTCTAAGAGTAGAGAAGAACTCATCTATGCTAAGTTGACAGGGAATTTCAGATCTTTTGGACTTTTCAGTTCAAAGGTTATTTGGATTCTGTGTTCTGAATCAGGCAGGACTAACAGCTACAGCAAATCTAGCTATCACAGCTCTCCTGAATACTGAAGGAAAGAAAAAGAGGCAGCTAGAATACAATTCACTTCTGAGTATGCTGTAGAGCAACTGCTTACTGAGACCATGAGAGATCTTCCCAGGTAAAGTGGACAGAGTGTACCAAGGAAAAGCTGCTTGATCCGAAACATATTCACTAAGACAGGAAACTATGCAAAACGTTCATCAGCTACTTGAACAGCAGATCTCACAGCTGATAATCTATTAGGAGCATGGAAATTTCGTTCTGAAATTAGTAGACATGAAATTTAACATCATTGACAAGCAAGGCCAAAAATTCCTCACTCATCCTTTATCAAGTTCCTTTTTCTACCAAACAGAACAGATTATATTATCACTTCTTCCACACAGAATTTTATGTATCAAATAAGAGCACCAAACACTCCCCACTGGTTTGTGCACAGAGGAGAAAAAATAACTTTCATTACTAATTGACGAACTCCACGGATTATTTATCACAGAAAAGACAACTGATCAGAAAAAAACCAATTATGTTAATACTTAAGTTACAACTCCCTTGAAGTGTTTGAACGCCTCACTGTCCCCTTCTCAACCGCAGATGAGCCTTCCCGGTCAAACCCAGGAAGCCATCACAGCTTTGTCTCACGCTGTGGAATTCTGCCATGTATTTTATGAGCTATCATCTGACTGAAAAGACAGACCCAGAAACCATTGCTGAGACATGAGAGAAGATTATTTTAAAACAAAATTTTCTGCATCAGTAGGAGGCTGAATAGTGAAAAAAGATTTCTACTTTTCCAACTTCTTTTAATTCTTTGCTATATTATTTAATATTTTTCTGATATTCTTCCATGCAAAAAGAACTGTTGCCACATATTATGCAAACAGAAGCCTTATGCTGACACTCATCACTCTTTGATGTGTTCCACATGTTAAAAGTTTGAGAGCAGCCAAGTATGAAACAGGGAAAACTCTTCAGTCCCTCACATTTTCCAACACAAGCACCACAACTCCACAAAGAATGCTGCAAATAGGCCTGACCTTATCCAGACAGCTGAATAAAAGCTCTCTCCAGGGTGAAGCAGTGATTTTATTTTATTTTTTAAACTGCAGATGGATGTAGTCAGGATTGATTTGACAACCCACCAACCAACACTGCTGTTAACACCTCACAGAAAGAGCATGGAAAGGTGGCATAAATAAGGACGGAGGGTAAGGCTGGTTAAAGCTTTGCACCACAGAGAAGGGCTTCGCTGAGGTGGCTGGAGATGAAAGTTGCTCCTGCTCTCCACTATAAGACTAATACTGCTTAGCAGAAGACAACTGTTGTGCTGAAGAGCACTGTCACATGCAAAACAAGGAAGGGAACCAATACTTATTGGAAATAACCTCAATTTAGACACAATGAAGATGCTTTCTGAGATATATGACAGTGCTGAAGAATGCTCAAAACTTGCTACAGTTTGGGACCAAGCAAAGGAAAACTTTAAAGTTTTAAAGGAGGCTTAAGTACTTTTCCTACAACACGTTGCCCTGACCCAGGACATTCTTTGCTTGGTATCAGTCCTACACCTGATCATAAACACGCCTCTACCAATAACAACCTAAAGAGTAGGCTGAGACCAGTTTTAAAGGGACAATAAAATGTTCAATAAGATAATCTAAGAAAAGGTGCTGGTTTATGTAGTCTTCTGCAATGTAACAACACTAGGATTTGTGGCAAGACTTGAGGGACAGGTGTCAGGAAACAGCTGGGGAACACCTACAAAGGCCACTTTACAGAAGACCTTATTTTCCTTCTTGCATCAGGCCTCAT
>VYZR01113678.1:43590-58764 GCA_013400675.1 Oxylabes madagascariensis
CTGGGCAGCCTGTGCCAGGGCCTCACCAGCCTCACAGGGAAAGAATTTTTTTCCTAATATTCCATCTAACAATCTCTGGCAGTGGGAAGCCATTCACCCTGGTCCTGTCATTCTAGGCCCTTGGTCAGAGTTCCTCTCCAGCTCTTTTGGAGCCCCTTTAGGCACTGGCAGGGGCTCTAAGGTCTTCCTGGAGCCTTCTCCAGGCTGAAAAATACTATTTCTCTTGGTTTTGTTTTTCCTCGTGGCAGAGCTGCTCCAGCTCTCAGAGGATCTTTTGGTGATGGTGCTTGAACTGTGAGCTGGGCCTAGACTTCTACGAGTTCATCTGGCCATCTGCCTTAGTAGTGTGTTTCTTATGTCTCTGTTAAAAAGGAGTTTGCAAATCAGGTTGTATGGTCTTTTCTCAGGTGTTAAGTGAAACTATGGATGAGAACTGATTGGCAACTCCTGAATTGTCATAGCATACTTATCTTTATATAAAACAAATGTACGAACATAGAACACTCCTACCTGCCTCAAAGTTTCATGCAAAATGTGTTTATTTTTAAAATACAGCAATGAGGTAGTTTAGTCAGTTAAGCTGCACAAAAAGCTGTACACCTTGAACGTGCAGTGTTGGTGCACGTAGAAAACCTTCCAGCCCAGCCATTGTGATTCTGCCAGGCACGAGGATGTGAGATTGCACCCTGTGGGACAGCGCAGGCAGAGGAACTCCTGCTCTTGGGGAGATGTTTCTTTCTTTGTGCTTCGTACAGCAGGTGGCAAGATGGTGACATCACGATGGATGGTCGGGTTACCAGACCCAAATCTGAATCCCAGCACTATTTCTTGATGACTGTTTTACTTTTGAGTCTCTTTGGACTTCTTCTTTCAGGAAGGCATAGCTGGCCAGTTGCTTGCTGCCAGTACTGCCAATACTGCCAGTGTTAACAGCATCTATTTTCGTCTGAGAGCTGCACATGCTACAAGAAAGGCATTGTTTAGGAAGAAAATCTCCTTTTCCTTACAGGGTGTCTCCAAAGGAGGACATGCACAGACTTCCTTGTCCTTCCTTGGTGGAGCTCTGCTGCAGGTGTCTGTCTCTTTTTTTCAGCCCTTGCTTTTCTGGTTTTTCTTTCAGGAGTCTGGTTTCAGTTGTTGGTCTGAAATTCTTGACAGAGTTTGGGGTTGTCTTTTCTAGTTTCAGCTGACCTGGCTAGCTCTGCTCACAATATGGGGTCCTGAGTTTGGAAATAATATTCCTGTATTAATCTTCTCCCTGCAAATTTGCAATGATGGTGAAATTTCACCACAACCCAATATATCCTCAATGCTTTAATTGGATATATGAGTGCACAGCAGAAAGAGGACCCTTCTGTGGGTTCAGTTGTGCCTTTTGCGGGAGTAAGAGAGAATAATTCCTTTAGGTGAGATGCGGCATCTGCTGGAAGTTTTGATAACATCTCAGCTTTGGGGTAATCTCACAGACTTTCTCCTTTCTTTCACAAATGTTGAATCTAATGCTGAAAAGAGTGTCAATAAACCAAGTTCACCATTGTCTAAATTGCTTTCTAGGAAGTTCTTCTTTGTCTTGATGCCTCGTCTGGAAGATGCTGAGGGTTCCTGTTAATGAGCCATTGTGCTTCTGGTCACAGCTTGACACCTGACCCAGAGAGATCTGAAATCAAATATGCCTGGTGTTAAAAGATCTCTGGGCCTGGGTAAGTCAGAGCTTCTGCCATGGGAATTGCTGGTGGTACTCTGCTCCAGAAGCACATTGGAATCACAGAATGGTTTAGATTGGAAGGGACTTGAAAGACCATCTAGTTCCAACCCCCCAGCCATGGGCAGGGACACCTTCCACTAGACCAGGTTGCTCCAAGCCCTGCCAATCTGGCCTTGAACACTTCCAGGCATGAGGCAGCCACAGCTTCTCTGGGTAGAAGTCCTCAGTCCTTGGCAGAAGGCAGAGACGTTCTCTACTGTCTTGCAACACCTGCACAGCACCAGATTCCTGTTCCTTCACTTCAAAACCAAAATGCTGGTGACAACACTCTTTTTTCTTTTCACTGTTCACTACAGATGAGGTTCCAGTGGTGAGTGTTAAAGCTGAGCTTAGCAGAGGAGCTTTGAGTTCCTCCTTGTGACCTGGCTGTGATTGCCATGAGATAGGTATTGTGTTAGAGGAGTGTGTGTGGTGAGATGGATGTTCCAGCCACTGTGATGCAATTAATTTTCTGGAGGCAAATAAAGGTAAAGCTACACTGGCTGTAAGGGCAGTTGGGGCACTGCACAAATGCTCTTCTCCTGGTGATCAGGAACAGGACTGTGCTGGCTCCACTATGGTTGGTTGAAGAGCAGGAACACTGCTCTTCCTTGCTGATGTGCTGTTCCTCCTCCAGCACAGATTGTGTTGTGTGCTCAGGCAGGACACCTTCAGTTTCTGTGCAAGAGAAGGACAGAAGCAATTAATTGTATGGTGGTTTTCTGCAGTCTGGGAACACCATCTTTAAATCCCTTTTAGCTGAAACGTTCCCTATTTTCTGTTTCTCTGTTACATTTGTAGCCGCAAAAAAATGACTTGTTTTGGAAAGAGATTGATAACTTCACATATTTTTCAGATGGCCTTGAAAGGCAAGTGCCATATGGATTCTGTATGGCTTCTCCACCTATTGATGTCTGTCACATCTCCCTTTGTCCTGTGTGGGTGTTGGTCTCTTCTCTCGGAACAATTGACAAGAGAAAACAGGCTCAAGATGTGCCACAGGAGATATAAATTGGATATCAGGGAAACTTTTTTCCCCAAAAGTTGTTGTCCAGCCCCAGCACAGGCTGCCCAGGGCCGTTGTGGAGTCCCCATTCCTGGAGGGATTTAAGAAATGTGTAGATGTGGCACTTGGGGACATGGGTTATTGGTGGCCTTGGCAGAACTGAGGGAACAGTTGGACTTGATGATCATGGAGAGCTTTTCCAACCTTCATGATTCTGTGATTCCGTGTCTGTTCAGAGTGTTGACTTGGGCAGCTATAAAAACTCTTGAAACTGCAGCATCTTCTTATTTAATTCCCTGGTGAGTTTAAGCACATTCAACCACGTTCCTGCTGCACATTTTTACCATCTACCTCATTTCGTTTTAACATCTCACCTTTGGATTTCATAGTCCTCATCTACCAGATGGACCCCTCCTTTCACAGATCACCTTTCTTGGACTTTGAACACTGACACAAGGCAAGTGCAGGTCCACAACTTGTGGCGGCACTCTTTACCTTTTCCTCAAAGTGTGCCTTTAATAACCTTTTCCCCCGAGCTAGCAGGAAATGTTCTCACGCTAGAGTAAGTGGAGGGCCCTGGCTGGCTTGGCTTGGTGTTTATATTGTGATAACTTTGTCAATAACGCATAGTATGACAACAAAAAGCAGCTTCGCTAGCCTATTGTCCATGGAGGAGGCTTGCTAAATTTGGGTAGGATTTGTCCTGGGTGAGAATTCCAAGATGCTGTCAGCTTTGCTGGGAACTTAAAGGGCCAAAGAGGGAAGCTTTAATCCTCCCTGAAGTTAGCCCGATATCAGGTGCTGGAGTGTGTGCATTTGCTCTGTGCAGCAAAGTTACCAGCCTTAATGAAAAGTGTTGCGGCCTTGAGCAGAGTTTGTCAAGCTGGAGTACAGGAACACTTTTCATGCTCTTTGGCTTAGCATCTTTGAAACCTGTGCCTCAGCTGTGATTTTCAGCATAAGATAAACAAGCAAAACATACACCATTGATCCTTCTCTACCTGCCAAAACAATGAGTCCCAAAACTTTTCATCATTTTCATTACAAGCCTGTCCAGTCCTAGAACTGGCTGCCCAGGGCAGTAGTGGAGTTCCCATCCCAGGAAAGATTTAAAAGCTGTGTGGATATGGCATTTGGGAACAAGGTTAAGTGCTGGGTTTTGTAGTGCTCTGGGAATAGTTGGAGTCAATCATGTTAGTGATCTTTTCTGACCTAAATGATTCTGTGAACTGCCTTCTTCCCTGACAAAACCACTGTGAGACAGGTGTGACTTTAGTTTGACTTAATATCCCTCACTTTAATTTTGGTGCTAGTGTAGTAGTGAAAGTAGAGCAAATTAGAGGCTCTGGAATGTGAATCACACAAGCAGTCACTGGAACAGAGGAGAGGAGGAAGACCATGAAGTCTCCAAGGGTGATTCTTAATTACTTGGCTAGGGCAAATGCTTCCAGCCTAAGCTGTTCCCAGTGATTGGAAGCCAGAAGGAGGCGTGGACAAAGGATGGAGATGACCAGCTCCTCATGCTGCTGACTGTTTGCAGGGAAGAAAAGAGGCTTCAAGTGCCCTGCAAATGCCATTCCTGACTGGTAATTCACAGGGGTGCATGGCCATGTTCTGCCAGATGATTGCATGTGTGCACGTGCAAGGCAGAGGAAGTTCAATGCTCCCTCAAAGCAAATAAAAGTCTGATCTTATCCCCAGATTCACCATAAACAGGTTAGAGAATTATGGAGTAGAGTTACTGTAATAGTTTTAAATTCGAAACTGGGCGGAAACACCAAATCATGTAGTGGTTTCACATTCACCGAATTCTATTTGCTAAATTTAGTGTAGTGGTCTTAGTGTTTACTCTCTTTTTCCCCTGTGAAGCAGGATTAGGAGAAGCAAAGCAGGCTCAAGCTTGAAGATAAACAAATAGATTTATTAACACACAAAAGAAAAAAAAGAAAAAAAAAAAGAAACTTCTAAAACAACCCCTTCTCCCACCACAAAATGTTAACTTTCCCACAAACAATGTAAAGAGGCAAAACTCAGACCTTCAGGTCAGTACCACCTATAAAATAGTCCTTCATTCAATCTTTGAGAGAGAGAAGTCTCTCCTGATTTGTTCTGGTAACTTTCCATAAGAGAAACAGTCTGCTTGTAGCTTTTAACTCGCACAAAAGCAGCCTGCCCGGAACTTCTGCAGTTGTAGACCTCCCATATCACATAGCCTTTCCCATGACTACATATGGGCTGTGGATTCACACTGGGGTTTCACCTTTTAAAGATACACAACTCCACAAGCAAAGGATTTCTCATCTTAAGGAACCAAATATCTTCTCACCTCTCCACTGGTGCCGAGAGCTTCTTCTCATCTCACTCCGTTTAAACATCTCATAGGATCACCAGATTACAGTTTCTAATTCAATATTCACTCAGTAATCACAGATACCTTTGCTTAAAAATCCACAAATCATCTCCCCAATTCATATTGTCCACGATTTAAAGGAATACTCTAGCATATTCATATTACAGTCTGTTACCACAACTCATAGGAGATTTTCAGCCTAGAACTAAGGCAACTTGTAATCTCTTCCACTTAAGAAGTCAGTCTTCCTTTACTGAATTTGATATCTCCATATTGTCCCTTTACATATCTCTAATTTAGCCTTTTCTCTCTCTCTGAGAAGGGTTAATTTTAATAAAAGTCTCAACCTGTGTCAGGAAAGAGTTAACATTTCTTGCCTGGGCCTGCAGATGGTCATGGTGATCTCTGCTGGGCAGCAGCCTCTAGGATTTTCAAAAGCCCAGCGGGGATGGGGGAAGAGAGCTCAGGCGAGAAAATTCAGAGCGGCCTGGCTGGTGAATGTTTCTTCTTTCCACCCCTTGGTCTCATCCAGGGTAGCCCAGCTCGGAGCTGCTATCAGAGTCTGCAAGCTCCCCTTCCTCGCTGGCAGCTGCTGCTGGGCTCAGCCGTGCCCTGGCCCCCTCCACCACGGCCCCCAGCACACAGTCAGCATTGCCGAGTTGAAGCCTCCCCTCTCCTCCACCAGCAGCCAGGGAGAAAAGGGGGCTCAGCCGGCTGGGCCGCTCCCTCGTGGGCAGCAGCTCCTGGAGACCCAGCCGGGCCCAGCCTGGCCCACGGGCAGCGGGGCCTAAGCCGGGCCCTGCTGCTGCCCACAATGTTACCTGGTGGCTCGCCACAAGGAGAGCCTCCAACACAGTCTCAGCTTTATATGGGTATTACCAAAACTCGCTTTTAGTTTTCTCAGTGGTCAAACCACATGCCAATAGCCAAGAACTGGCCTCTGATAGGTCCCTGCCCCCCTCTAAAACAGTTACAAGGTCCTGACAGGGCAATATTCCTTATTCCTCTTTACCTAAAAACCAAACTGTGTTAACCCATAACAGTTATAAATAAAGATTTATATTTATTTTTTAAATTTTTTTTAAGACTTCAGTCCCACAACCTTTGGTTGGAGGAACCAAACTTCATCTTCCTTTTCTCCAAGTATTTTCTCCATCCAGCTAACTATAAAATGTTGTAGACTCACTGTGAGAAGAATTTAGGAGGAAATCTCAGGGAATATGACATTAATTAGGGAGAACATCAAGAATAATAACATTAGCACCTACTGAATAGAAACTTCAACATAACCATTTATTTAGAGATGGTATTTATTTGGACAACACTCCCGGGCCCTTGGTTGGACTTGATGATCCCTGTGGGCCCCTTCCAGTTCAGGATATCCTATGATTTGCATTGGATTCTTCTCATCTTGCTTGAAATTATTTTAAAATCTTCCATCTTGCTTGTAATTGGGATTTCAGCTTCCTCTGAGCATGCCCTTGGTAGGATACCTTTTCCCACCCCTGTGTGATGATGTTGCCCCTCTGTGGATGTGAGCCTGTGCTTCCTGCACTGCATACCCCATGGGTGCTGCTTTGTGGGTGCAGTCAGTAATGGGTGGCAGAAGAAAATCAGCTCTCACTTTTGAGGATGCTTAGGATGGAGCATAAGAAATGAATGGAGTTCCCCAGCTTTTCAGTCCAGTCTCCCTGTTTCCATATGAATCCAGGCTGATGCAGGAGTGGGGATGAAATCCCAGGCACAAGCTGTCAGCAGCCCTTGTACAGGGGCAGCATTGTGCAACATGCCTGGAAAGGAAGATGTGTTATCCCTCTTGCCCCTGTGCACCTCTCGTCTGGCATCCCATGCTCTGGATTAATTCTTTTGTGCCTTTAGCACAAGGGGTGGGATCTTGTCTTCACTTGTGTCTGGGAGGATGGGAATTGTGATTGCACCTGGGACTTTAGGCTCCTAGAATGACACAAGTAGCTCTGATTTAGATGTACTAATAGAGGAATTTAGCCTCCCAACACACCTGAACACTCCAGAACTCTGGTCAGCCTCTAATGAAGCCTCCCTAGCCAAGGAAATCCTGTGGAAAGTAGGAAAGGTGCTGGGGAGAGGATGAGGGGGCTCATCTCAAAGATATAGTAGGTTTGTTCAGTCTTAGCTGTTATATTCGCACAGGGAAAAATATAAACGAAGGCTGTGCTGGTCTGTATCTGGCCAATTTCACTCGGGAGTTCCTGACAGGTGACCCCGGGATCCAGCTGCATTCTCTCAATGCTTATTTTTGACATTGTAATCCAAACTGATGTTCAGTGCTTGAATATACAATAAATTCATTACAGCTAAACCTTCTAGCTCAGGGATTTCCTGTTGGTAAGTCTCAGAAAAATCAGGATTCCCAGTGGTATCAGGCTGAAAACGTTTACAGGTAAAATTCAAGTTAGTAAGTTATGCCAAAATGTTTTTGGAGTCGAAGTGGAACTGTATTTTTAGCCCATTCCAGTGGTGCCTTACCCTTCCTTGTCCTATCTTACCTCATCCTGCCTGGGATTGGAGGTGGAGGTGCCTGCTCTGCATAGCTCCTGAATAGGGTTTTGGTGCTGCTCTCAAGGGGAGCTCATTAAATGGCAGCAGATGAATCCACAGTCCTATGGCTAAGCACATTTCTTGAGTGTGTTTTTGCAGTTTAAACTGTTTCCTCTTGTCCCTCTTTCTAATGAACATGAGAACTATCTGCACAGCATCTTACCCAATCACTGTGTGATCACCTTGATAAATGCCACAAGCAGGTAAGACTTCAGATATCCCAATTACCTCCAGGAGTGGGACACATCTTCCAGTCTTTCCATGTCTATATATATGAGGGTTGCAACATGGCAGGGTTACTACTTGAGCTCTTGACCTGCTGGTTAATAAGCTGTTATGATGAGATGTGAATTTGGCCTGGGACTGGTCCATGCCCATCTGGCACATAGACAACAGCTGTTCTGCTTCCACCTTCTCCCCTTAATGGAGCTGATACCTTATAAAAACAGATGCAGCTCTCTTCACCCAGTGGATCTCAGCTGAAATTTGAAGCTGGTTTTCTAATAAGGTGAAGGTAAAACATTCATTGCTGTAACCCAAACAGGAAATGTGAAGTGGCTCTGTGTGGGTTTTAGGAGTGGGAGAGGAGCCGAGAGGTTCCCCAGCACAAGTGATGCCAGAGTTAGAGGTACTGCTATTAAAAAAGAGATGCATCTCCTGCAAAGCATTAACAAGATCCAAAGAGAACAGGAATGATCTCATTTCTACTCATCCACCACCATGTCATGAGAAGAAAAGCATGCCACACAGAAAATGTGCAGCTGGTGTATTTTAGGAAAAAAATCAGAACTGTAGGGTAGGGAATATTAGAGAAGAGGATCTAAAGAGACTGTAATCCCTGCTACTGGAGAGTAGGAGAACAAAGACATGGAATCATAGAATGGTTTGGGTTGGAAGGGACCTTAAAGTTTATCTCATTCTACCCCTGTGCCATATAGGCAGGGATACCTTTCACTACACCAGGTTGTTTCAAGCCCTGTCCAATCTGGCCTTGAACACTTCCAGGGATGGAGCAGCCACAGCTACAAACTGTGCCAGCGCCAGGGAATAATTTATAATGATAGAATTAGAGTAAACAAGACTGGAAGGACCAGCTTTGAAGTTTGATCTGAGGTTGCCCAGGGTTTTTTTGTCAAGAGATTTTCAAGTATCTCCAAAGGTGGATTCCTTAACCCAGACCCCTGTTCCACTGTTTGACCACCTTCATGGGGAAAAGGTTTCCTAATTGGATTTTCTTCTCTTCTAACTTTGGTTGTTAACTCTTTTCCTATCACTGAGCATCTCCCATGAGAGCTTGTTCCTCTTTTGTCTCTACATCATCCCACAGCTGCAGACAGTAATAAAGTCTGTCTTTGCCTAAGCCTCTCCCTGTGTGCCCTGAGCTCCAGTTCCAACCAGCTTGGTGACTTTGCTGTATTCTCTCACCATTTACCTAGTACTGGGGAACCCAAACTGGTCCCAGTGCCCTGTCTGACAAGTGTCAAATATCTGAGAGATGGAATCACTTCCCTGGTCCTTCTGGCTCCACTCCTGCCACCACCACCCACAACAAGGTTTGTTTTCATTGTCCCAGGTTCTTTCCCCAAAAGCTGTTCTCCAGCCCAGTAGACTCCAGGTTGTAGACACTGTAATAAATAATGAGAATAATTTGTGTTAACTATAGAAAATAAAAGATTGTAACAGTAACATAAAATATAACTAACAAAAGAGAAGGGAAGGGAAATGCCAAATCTTCTGAGAATCCTTCTGCAAATACATAAAGATTAACCGATTAATGTAAGCTCTAGCCAACAACGATTACTCCATACAGATGGAAATAAGACAGACATCTCCTAAGCCATCCATGAATCTGAAAAGGAGGGATACCTGACCAGCACCACTGGAGAATAATCCCCCAGATGCAAAGACACACCTAATCTCCATCTCATGGATATTCATTGCCATAAACTAGTTTTGGAGAACACAGGGACCCTGGATAAGAAAGACACCTGGACTCCATCAGCCCAGAGATGATCGACCACTTCTTCAAAAATCAACATAAGACTGTTCCAAGCATTTAGGGGATCCCTTTAGCTGTGAATCTGTATAGGGGGACCACTTAAAATTAAAAACCTATTGTAGTTTTCCTTGCTTGTAACAGTATAAAGATGTACCCAAAAATTCCCATTTTGGTGGACTGTCATGGCCTAAGCCTTTGGCTGTACTCTGTTAGGACACCCCTCACCGACCCCCGGGCTCGGTGTTGTCCAAATTTATTATTGTGGCTAATTAAAAATTTTCAATAATTTTGATAATAAATCATTATTATTAAAAATTGGCTTATTTATTTATAACAACACCCTGAGAGATGTCCCATCCTGTCTCAGCAACTGAGGGTGGTGTGCTCAGGTTCCTGAACTCCTTTCCAGCTCCATGTTTTTGTTCATCCAAGCCACATGTATCCTTAATTGCCAAAGAATTCAATTAAAAAAACTTGGGGAAAAGTTCCTGTTCTTCCCTCTCTCTGTGGTTTTTAAATTTTACACGCCTTTAAGCCCAAGTAATTTGCTTGTCACTGGAAGTGTAGCATCCTGTATGGCTCCTGTGAAAAGAATATGTGATAAAAGTAGGATTATCACTTGCAGGAGCAGCACAAGAATAAACCTGGTAACATACCCTTCTGCAGCATGGGACTTGCATGAAGGATCAGCCATGAGCTCTGTAATAGGTTAAAATTAGTAACTGGGCAAAAACACCAAAAATTGTAATGGTTTAATGTTCACTGAATTTCGTTTGCTAAATTTAGTGTAGTGGTCTAAATATTTTTCCTCACTGTGGAATAGGATTATAAGGAAGGCAAACCAGGCTTAACTTAAAGATAAAAAAACCCCAGATTTATTAACACACACTAGAAAAGGGAACAAAATTGAAACCTTTCAAAAGCACTCCCCTCCCCCTACCAACAGTTTACTTTCCCACAAACAATGTAAAGAGACAAAACTCAGAACTCTAGATCAGTACCACTTATAAAATAGTCTTTCATTCAGTCTTTGAGAGAGAAAAGTTTCTCCTATCGTTATGGTAACATTCCACAGGAGACACAGTCTGCTTGTGGCATTTAGTTCTCACAAAAGCAGCCCGCCCGGGAACCTGCAATTGCGGCCCTCCCAGTCACATAGCCTTTCCCATGACTACATATGGGCTGTGGATTTACACTGGGGTTTCACCTTTTAAAGATGTACAGCTCCACAAGCAAAGGATTTCTCATCTTAAGGAAACAAGTATCTTCTCACTTCTCCACTGGTGCTGCGACTTCTTCTCATTTCACTCTGTTCAAATATCTCATAGGATCACCAGATTACAGTTTTAATTCAACATTCACTCAGTAAATCAGATACCTTTGCTTGATCTACCAAAATCATCTCCCCGATTCATAGTCCACAATATAAAGGAATACTCTAGTATGTTCATATTACAGTCTGTTACCACAAATCAAAGGAGATTTTCAGCCTAGAAGTAAGGCAGCTTGTCATCTCTTCCACTTAAGAAGTCAGTCTTCCTTTACTGACGTTGATATCTCCATATTGTCCCTTTACATACCTCCAATTTGGCCTTTCCTCACTCTTTGAGAAAGGTTAGAGTTTTAACAAGTCTCGGTCTGTGTGTCAGGAAAGAGTTAACATTTCCTGCCCGGGCCTGTGGACAATCACGCGATCTCTGCTGGGTGGCAGCTTTAAAAATCTCAGAGCCATGCTGGTGGAGAAAAGCTCAGGAAAGCAGCAGCCAGGTTCACAGTGGTTAAGTAGAACGATGGATGCTTTCACCATCCACCCCTGGGTCTCATCTGGGGGTGGCTCGAACTCGGAGATGCTCCCAGGGGCCCGGGGAGGGAGAAGGGACATCTCCCCCCGGCCTGGCTGGTAGTGCAGGAGCAAGCCCATGAATCAGCTGGATGTAAAAACTCATGATTGCCCCATCTCTGCCGGCAGTCCCCAGGCTTGGGGGCCCGGCTCGGCCCTGCCAGGGCCGCCCCGTCCCGACCGCCCGGGGTGGGGGCAGTGGGGCCTAGGCCGGGCCCCGCCGCTGCCCAAATGACGTTACCTCACGCCAGCCCAGCAGCGGAAGAGAGCAAGCCTCTCAAAATCCCCTGAATTAAAACCTTGTGTCCCAGAGGTGTACACTTGTATCCCATTGGCTAACATGCCTGTCAGTTTTTTAAGGAAGATCACTAATTGCTTTTTTTTTACCATTCACACCAAAGCAATACAATCTCTTAACCACCAGACCTGGAAACAATTCCTTGCTGCATGCTCCTGCCTGCTGCTCTTGGTAGGTTTTTGTTGTGACAAATGACACAATTGCTTTTCCTACAGGCTCATGTTTTTGTGGCAGGAGTGTTTAAAAGCAGCAGCTGAGCTGAGCCTCATTCCTCCAGGGGCTGCCTGGTCACCTAGAATAGGATGGGGCTCTTCCTGGTGGCCACATCTAGACTAGGATTTGGAGAGCAGAGGCTGCTGTGGGGGTTGGCAAGGAATGAATCTCTATAGGTGAGAAAGTCCTGCAAAGTTTGATCTTTGAAAATGCCCTAAAAGAAGAGATAGAAACCTGCTCAACCTGAAGTCATAGACCCTGCCAATCCAGACTCTTTCTGGTAACTCAGAATAGATCTAGGTCTCAAAATTTCACATTTCTAGCACTCACACATTCCCAAATTGTTCCTTCTCCCTGCCTCTGTGTCCTTCCTCCTTTTCCAGCCAAGTGAGAGAAAGAGGCTGCCACTGCCAGGAAGGGAGCACAGGATTGCTGGTCCCCATGGCTTGGTATGATGTCCAGTTGCTGTTACAACTATCACTTTTGCTGGAGCAGGGATGGATCAGAACCCTTTGTCCTCATCCGAGGTGAGGCTGTAAAGATTCCTCCTGGGTGGCACTTGCTGTCCAAGGAGGTGCTGCTCATCTCTGAGGAAGGGTTGAGCTGAACTGGGGGATCTGGTGTGCCAAAGGGTGGCAATGATCTGAGCGCTGAGTTCCTCCCTCTCCTGCACATCTCAGCCTAAGTAGAAATCCAGCTGTTGAGGTTAGCTCCAACCTTCCAGAATTTCTGGTTCTGGGGAGCTGGAGCATCCCTCCCACACAATCAGCACATTGCTTTCACTGGCTGTCTTCCCTTTGGCTGTAGAGGGGAAAACATAAGGGTAAGTGTACACCCCATGATGCTCCTTGGCAAAATACTTGGAGCCCTTTGCAGGGTAGAACAGGATCAGCTCTTTCTCCTTGTGTCCAGCATGTGTTAACACCTCCATGTCTCTGAGGACCTCCATTCAGGCAACTTTTGGAATCCAGGACCTACTTTTTACGTGAGGCATGCAGTTTGTGCACTCAACAATAGCTTAGACCCTGATCCTGGAGAAGTAAGTGCCAAGGATGCTGGCTGATGACACACTGCTCAGGTGACAGGCTGTGGGGAGAGGGATGGGTTAGAAACAGGAATTTGGTTCAGTTCCATCATGTTTCCAGTGAGTCCTAGTTCATAAATAGTTCAGGTCAACCATGTGCTTCTTTCTTTGACACTTTCTTGAGGTTGAGGATGCTTTGCAGCTAATACTTTGAAACTTTTTTCCTAGTTGCCCCCATCTCCTTGCCTGCCAGGAAAAGTCCAGCACAAGAGTCAAAAAGGCGCCTGTCTAGATTAATGAGAAGCCAGCACTGAGCTTTTCCCAGGGCATGGCCTGGTTGGTACGAAGGAGTCCATAAAGCATCATGGGTCCTGGGTGCTGAGCTGCTCTCAGGGCTGGTTCCCAAATGAAGGGAGGGCATGGGAGTGGGGCTTATCTCCCATCCTCAGTAACGTGTAAGCAAGCTGAGAAGACAGAAGTGGTGCTTGCGAAGGANAACAGAACCCCAAACTCAACCAGCCTAGAAGTAAAAAAGTCCCTGGGTGAAACGATGATAGGTTGGATTCAAACTCAAACAGGGGGCCCCAGACAATCCCTTTCAACCCTAAATGCAGATGTATCATTGGCCAGTGAGCTGGGCGGTGTTGAAACTTCAACCAATCACATGTGTAAGCATGGGAATTCTTAACCCCCTACATATGGTAATAACAATAAACCTGAGCTCTTTGTTGCATGACCTTTGGCGAGTTCTGTCGTGTGCCTGTCTCCATACTGCAACTCCAGCATAACAAGTGGTGAATTCCCGAAGCAATGACAGCAGCATTGGCACGTAGAGCTGGGGAGACAGAGGGCAGGTATGCAACACCTGTCTGCAGCGAAAAAAGCTGCCAAAAACGGCGGGGAGAGCTGACCAAGGTGTGAAAAGCCGATCAAAGTCCGGACTCCTTTTGTAAATACCCCTAAAATAGAAGAAGGGTGTCAAGAAATGGGAGGGTGGGTTTCGCTGGAAGAAAAGTTAAAGTTGTTAAGGTATGGACCCTCTTTTTACTTCAATGGAGGGGTAAAGTATGAGCAACAGGCTCTGGAAGCCACTATGGACGTTATAAAGCCCTGGAGGTTTGTGGAACAGGCTTTAGAAGTCACTATGGATGCTATGGACATTACAAAGCCCTGGAAGCATGTTTCAGACTGGCTGGGGTGGCTGGAAGCTGAGTGCGACACAGGGAGAGCAGTGGAGATGCTGCGGGCACCACTTACTGAAATGCTCAGCAAGGGCCGAGAGCAGAACAGAGCGGCAGGGGGAGCAGATGCCATCTTGGGCATGCAGGCAAAGAGGACTGGTGAGAAACTGGCAGGGGAACAGCCATTATTTGCCGGAGTTCCCCCGCTGCCGCCAGCATCTGCAGCATTTGCATCACGCACAGGTTTGCCCGTGCTGTGACCATCCAAGCTGCCGCTGCCGCCAGGTGCATCCTCAGAATGCCCAGGGCTGCCCACGCCATGGCTGCAGGAGCCATCTTTGGGCTCCACGCCTGCACTGCCGTTAATGCACATGGCACGTCCCTTCCTGCAGCTGACTGGACAGCCCAGCCACTGCCGGGCACACACACTTGCAGCTTCGGCACACAGGCAAAAGCTGGAAGTCAAGCGGCGCGTGACGCCGGAAGTACTGGTGCAGAACTGCGCCTGCCAAAACCCATAAATGCCAGCAAAAACTTGCTGAAACCCGCAACCATGGAGCACCATACCGTAACAGAGCCAGTGCTTGAGAAGCCTGAAGGATGCCGCAGCAGCCCGCGCCCGAGGGGCTGGGGAGCCCTGCCATGGGCAGCTGTCGGGAACTGCAGAGCGGAGCAGAGCTGCCCAATGCCAAAAGCTTCCCTGAAGCAGGCACTGAGTTACGTCACATAGCAACCACTGTCTGCAGCCAAAGCCTAACAAAGTGCTCTAAACCAACCATGGCTGCACTGAAACCCACCATCCTAAGGGGTTTCGAACAGGCACTGCTGGGCCCGGACCAGTGCTGCTGCTGCAACCCCCAAGACCGGGGTGGTCCTCCAGCAGCTGCTACGGGTCTCATTCCTGCTCCCTGTGGCAGCAGGATGGGGGAAGGTGGGGGGGGG
>VYZR01113678.1:66983-78357 GCA_013400675.1 Oxylabes madagascariensis
CTCCCTTTTTTTTTTTTTTTTTTCATGGAATACTGTTGTGGGTGAAGAGATCTGACTTATGTCTAACATAATATTCTTGGATGGTTTTTTTGAGTAATTGCACTGTTATTGTACAACCTCCAGCAAGAACAATTTGCAGAGTGTTGTGAACTTCTGAAAATGACCTGACAACAGCTCTCCAATCAGAGTGGTTTTACAGGGGTCTGTTCCAGCTCCATAGGGCTTGGAAAGAGCGAGGGAAAAAGAAAAGGCATCAGAGGTCTGTGCAAGCTGCCCTTCAAGTTTGTGATGTTGGTAAGGGGGCCTAGCATCTGCTGTGCAATACCCGCAGTAGATGCGCCATTCTCTTTGGGGCATGAAAAGCTCCAAGTGCTCAATGTTTTTTGAAATAGTCTAAACCTAGAGTCACAAGGTCACCTTTATGATTTTCTCAGAAGGTTTATCTTCACCCATGGTCATCTACTACATGTGAACATAGAGTCAGCAGACTCGTGCCCAGAAGATGCAGAGACCTTACAGATAAGAAGAAAAACATGACTAAAGATGCTGTTGCCTCCCTTGTGGGAACACAGTTCCCCCTGGCTTCCACCAGGACTTTGGTTTTTGGTCCATTTTCTCCAAACTTGCTTGTGATAAGATACAGGTCCAATCACCATGAATTTAGATGAGACCTCAATGCAAGCTGCTGCTTTAACAACTGAGGTCTTCATGATGTAGCACGGGCGGGTCTGGTGCATCCAGAAGTCCCAGTGTGATTCTTACTTGCTAGGATTTTTAGAAATTAATTTCTTTCTCCATGTGGGGTTTGGGTCCCCTGAGGGGCTCAATGGAGAAGGTGAATGTTCAGAACCAGGCTTCAATTGACTGAAAGCCAATTGTCTGCCAAGATTGACTGCACGATCCCATGGCAGAAAGGGCTAATGTGGGACTCCTGTGCATCAGGCCAAGAAGTAACAGCAACAAGAGGAATTGGCTGTGGAGTCAGGGTCAGATGGGGTGAGACCCTAATGTTAAGGTGCTTTGATGGTTATCAAAGGATTCGAAGAGGGGTTTTGCTGTATGGGTGGGATGAGGAGACTGCAAGGGAGAGGAAGAGCAGGTTCATGGTGAGCTGGTGTGGAGAAACCTTCAGAGGTGTGGTGGGACCCAGAGTGGCAGGAGCACTGATATCAGCACCCTGCAAATACTGGTGGAGTGAGGATGGATGTTCTATCTGTAACAAAGCAGCGATGGAAAGTATTAGCTGGGGAGCCATGCTGGGCATTCTACCAACACCCTCTAGTGTGTGCCATAGCTCTGGGGTCCAGGGCAAGTCAGCCTCTTTCCTCTGATGCTAGTGGATGCTATGGGTCTGTTAATGTGCTGTATCACTGAGCACAGCCTGGTTCTCCCCAGACCACCTCATACCCACCTTGTTCTGCCTCCATCTGACAGGATTTCTCTCTATTTATTTTGGGAATCCAGGCCTTTATTTAAGGTGGGATCCTGCCATTTAGCTGTGCAAAAAAAAATGTCATTAAAATTTTATTCAGTACAGTCTGAAGCTTTGCCAGGCACAAGATCTGGTCACCTCTCTCACATCACCTGTTCTAAGTGGCCTCTTTTTTGAGTGTGACAAGGAGTGGGGACTCAGCCAGACTCATGGCCGAAGTGCCAGGCACTGCTGACACACAGCAAAGCTGATACAACCATAATGAGGGGAAAAGGCTGCCTTATTAATTACAATGGATTACAGAGGAGGAACCAAGGACAGGGACAAAGCAAGCCATCCAGGCTGGTGGATTAGATGACAGGAAATGTCCCCAGACTGCCTGAATCCTCTTAACCATGTTTTAACCATAGGAGCCCCATGCTGGCATCCACCTCCCAGGAATCTCTGTCCATGATATCCCTCCATCCAGTGAGACTAAAGATTGGGCCTATAAGAGAGACATCAAGTTTACCTGGACTCCCAAAGATGTGTGACCAACACCCTCTTTCTCCCTGCTGAACAAAATTATGCACAGCTGAGATGTCCTGACTGCATTCCCTTGAGATGAGCCCTTCTGCCTTTGTGGTACCAGGCTCCTCTGGAAGCAGCAAAGTTAACTTGAATCACTATTAAAATAAGAGAGAGACCCCAAAGATCTTTAACCAGCAGATCTTTAATAATTACTACCTCTAAGGCTGTTGCTACTCGATTTGAACCAGGGTTTCTCATGCTATCTGAGTCCTGGAGCAGACCACAAGTCTGTTCCCACAGGGCTAATGAGTGCCATGTGACTTAATTGTCCTTGATATTTTTCTAGTCACGTCAAGGGTTTCCTTGGAAATGTTATATAGCTGAGAAAGAGTTTATTATTTGCTGTCAGGGGGCAAATAACACCAAGGCATCTCTAAAGACATCTATAACATATCTGTGTAATGTGAAGGTTAAAATAAATCAGTAAAAAGAGACACTCTCTTGAGGGCAATATACTTTAAAATATTTCATCAGAAGGCCTGGATATTATTGCACTTGCAATTAATCTTCTTGGTTATAGCACAGCTTGTTTTCTCCTGCCACATTATCTCTCTTTGTTTACAGCAGCCACTAGATGTCAGGGGGAATTCTTTTGGCATTGTTTTTGAGAAAATTCCTGTCTAAATTGGAAACTGTTGAGTTTCTTCATTCGTTTGAGGTCCAAAAAATTGCCTGATATGGTTGGAGATGCCTTGGTATCTCAGCTGTCCCCAGCTTCTCCCCTTGGTTTGCAACCACGGATGACTTCATGCAGCTGAAGAGGCTTATCTCTGGCAAAATGATAACCACAGCACTGACCATCTTTCATCCACTGCATGCAAGTGATGGATATTTTATTATTACTACTCCTGAATTTTGCCTGAGTCTAAACACTGGCTTTTGGAGCATTTGTAACCCTTCTGTTATCAGATCATTATGTTGCTAGTATTCTGTGACTTGATTTTCATGACAGGAATGAGAAGGTTTTATTTGTAAGATGAGTGGTGGGGACAAATCTTGTATAACAAAGAGATGCTTGCAAGAAGCCATGACACCAAATGTACTTTGGGAGCCAGTGCTTGGGGAAGGTGATGGGAGAAGACACTTAGTGGGTGGTTCTTGCATGCAAGGAGGCCATCTTGGTGCAGATGTTCCCCTCCTATCATGTGGCACCATTGGCATGAACCTCCTCCCCAGGAAGGGTCAGGATCTTTCACAGAAAGAATTCAGCAGGAAGGTGCCAGAGATCCACGTCACTCCCTGTCTCCTGTTGCAAGAGTCATTGTAACATTTTTTTTCACACAGAAGAAAGGGGAAACAAATGCAAACTGTGAGTCCCACAAACAGCAAACATTATTGAAATGTTTTCTTGTAAGTTCTCCTCCTCAACTATGCACTTCCTGACTCTAGAGCAAGAGCTGATTGCTGTGAACAGCTCTGCCCCTCAAAGCAATGACTTGCTAGAGAGGGCCAGTTCTCTTGTGAAGGGTGCTGTCTGGGAAGAGAATGCTTAAATGCAAAAGGTTAAGGCAGGAGGACGGAGAGAGGGTGTCTGACATTTGGAGATGATATAAATGCTCCTGCCTCTCATGTCCCCTGGCAGCCCTTCCTGCCCTTTGCATGCCTTTGCTTCTTAGCGCAGCCTGCTGCAAGTTTGAAGTGGCTTTCCCCCTGTATTGGAGAACAAGTGGTTTGGGAAATTTTCCTGGTTCATGGTGTATTTTGTTTCATAAGTTTCCTCCTAATGTGCATGGCTTTTCCATGGAAGGCTGAGAATCATAGAATCATGGAATTGTTTAGGTTGGAAAAGCCCTCTAAGATCACTGAGTCCACCACTTAAACCACTTCCCAAAGTGCCATATCTACATGGCTTTTAAAACCCCTTCAGGGATGGTAACTCCATCCCTGCCCTGGACAGCCTATGCCAGGGCTGAACAACCCTTTGAGAGGAGAAATTTTTCCTAATTTCCAATCTAAGCCTCCCCTAGTGCAACATGAGTTTGTGTCTTCTTCAGAGGGCATATATTTGAATCAATGCAATATGTAATAGTTTTGCTGTGATGGAGAGAGGCTGCAGCCATGGATATGGTGCTTGGAACCAGAGATGCTTTCTAAACACAAATTACAGGTGTGACCTATGTTTCTTTTGTGCCGTGGTGTTTGTTGCAGGCAGGCATCCTGATGCACCTTGCCCCACCTCAGGCAAAGCTCATCTGTATCCTTCATCTAGCTCAAGAAATTTCAATGTATTCCAAAACTGTGAAATGCTGAAAATTTGGCACCAAATGAAACAAAACAATTTTTGTTCTTTTCTCTCTTCTTTTTTACTGATCTGACTGCAATGTCCTCATCAAGGACAAAATCTCATGTAAGTTTCTTGCAGAAAGACTTTATACTTAACATTACTGAGAATAGGATTTGGCCCCTCACCTCCAGCCTCAGCCTGTTGAATTCAGCCTTTTTCACCATAACCAGTGTTTGTAAATCCTGGTGCTTGGAGGTAGGATGTGTGTAGGTGAACAGATTCTCTGTCTCCCAGCATTGGTTTTGAAGACAAGATGAACTGTTACTCTGCTTTCCCTTGTGGTGTGAGTCTGGGTGGTAGACCTACAAAGACTCCTTTTTTATAGAAGTTTTATAGCAGAGCCTGTGGTATTTCATTGATTTGGGTATCTTTGGGACAGCAGAAAGCTCAAGACACCCCTTAGTCTAAATGTCTACACTAAGGACCATGCTGCCAGAAAAACCCACAGCAAAAATGAGTCCAGGCTTTTTCAGTGTTTCACTTCTATCAACTTAGTAGGTTTCCTCTGGAGCCAACGTAAGTTTGGTTTGTTGCAACTGAGGCCAAGACAGCCATCACATTCCCTCCATGGGCTTCTTTCCTCTAGGCTGAGGAGACATTACTCCACTGGTCTTTCTTCTTAAGCGGTATCTTCTTCAGTCTCTTAATATTCTTGTTCTCCTGTGACCTTTTCCTCTTGCTTGCCCACATCTGACTGCCTTTTTTCACTGTTTTGATGGTGTTTGAAAATGTTTTGTCTCACAACATGCCTGAAGAAGAGACAATTGAGAGAGGTCTTACCAATTCTTATGAATATCTTAAGGGCTGGTGTCAAGAGGATGGGGTCAGACTCTCTCCAGTGGTGCCCTAAGACAGGACATGGGGCAACAGGCTCAAACTGAAGTGCAGGAAGTTCCATCTGAATGTGAGGAAAAAATTCTTCACTGTGTGAGTGACAGGGCACTGGTATAGGCTGCCCAAAGAGGATGTGGAGTTTACTCTGAAGATATTCAAAATCATTAGGGACATGACCTTGTCCAGGTGAGCCTGATTTATCAGAGGGAATGGACTAGATAATCTCCAGAGGTCCCTTCCAACCCCTACCAATCTTCATTCTGTGATTCTGTGATATCTCTGGTTGAGTGAAGATGAAAAAAGAGTGAATAAAAATGACTGAAAAAAGGTCTTCTTTTTCTTAGGACCAATCTAATTCATGTCCATCATTCTCCTTTCTGGACTAAAGCGGCAAAATTTAGGGTTAAAGAGACTTTTTTTTCATTTCCCCCCCCCGACTTCTTTTTTGCCCAGCCTCAGACAGAAGACAGTGATTGTGTCTGTTAACTGACTTACATAGCACAGCTGATTTATTCCCCAAACATGAGATGACTTCCCAGAGAATCAAAGATTTATCTCATTGCTTGGATTTTCTATACTTTTCCTGAAAACAAAATGAAAATCACAGTCCAGCAGAGGTTGTGACAAAATGAATCAAAGCAAAAGATAATCACCTGTTGTTCTGCTGCAGAATTCCTTGACCAGTTTGGATTCCTTCAAGAACAAATTTGACCTGATGAATAGCTGTAATTTCAGAGTTTAGTCTCAGAGTCTGCAGTTTTCCACATCTACTGTATGATGCAGAGCAGGGAAAATTAAAGTTTCTAATGAGCTCCAAGTCAGGGCTCTATCCTGCAGTGTCCAGCTGATGAAGTGTTTGCAAAGGAATGACTTACCTGCACTGTTCAGTTTCCAAAATGCTAATTTATATAATCTGTGCTAAAGAAGCTGGGAAACAGGTGTATCCTTCATCTGTATTGAAAGATGTTTCACTTTTCCATAATCTTACCTTAAAAATTGTTTCCTCCTAAGAAATTTTCTTTGCATCCTTTACCCCAAGGGTTTTGTTGTTATTTCCCTCTGGATAGAAGTTGTAGACCACCACATCCAGCTGCACACATATCCCTGTGTGCCCTGTAATGTAATGAGGAACACACTTAACACAGCCTTGTCCTTGCAGGAGAAATTCCTCCATTGAGATGGATATTGAATCTCACTCTGACCAAACTGTATTCTGCCAGATTCCATGATACAGCCAGGAACGTGAGAGTTAGTGTACAAGTGTCCAGTCATGGGAAATAGAGCAGGTATCATTTCTCATTTTTTTGGAAATCCATTTGGTTTTGGGTTGTGATTTGTGTTTGATTTCTACTCAAGACACACCTGAAAAAGAGGGACAGTGTCACCGTGAGTTCTTCATGTTGACCTGCTCCAGATTATTCTTCAAGGCACTCAGAGGCTAGTGGGGTTGGCTTGCCTCAACCACATACAACTGGGAACTGGAAGTGGTAGGCTCAGGGAGGAAAACATTACTTCTGGGGTCCAGAGTTAAAAGTCTTGCAGCAGCATGGTAAGTGGGAACCTGGCTCTTGGGAACATGAAGCCAACAGTGAGCTCTCACGGTTTGGAATTTCCTTTGTTCCAGATACACCTGATGGGAATGAAGTGTTTGTAGCTGCAGAGTAGAAACCAGACTAAGGCAACCCTCCTGCCTGAAACCATGAGTCACTTAAAAATAACAGGCCCAGATGAACACACCCCCTCGGGTCCATGTCAAGCATCCAAAAAGAAGCAACAAAAGCATCTCAGATATGGCTTTGGAATCCATCACCATCTCCCTGACACCTGTTAGGCCAGTTCCTTGTTTTGACTGAACCCTCACTCCCCCTCTGAGCTTGGGAGGTGGGAATCAAACGACATAGGGACATCAAACCACTTAGGGACAACATGGGGGTCCTGACAGAGAGAAAATGCCATGGTTTCTCCTCTCTTTTACAGTGCCATCCCTATTCTATGGTCTATTATCATTCCAGCTCTGCTGCGATTTCTGCGATATCCAGGGTGATTTACCCTGAATGACCAGTAACAATTTCACTTAGCTAAAGCCAAATTCTGGTTCCAGTGTAAAAATGTTTTGGCCGAGACTCTGCAATCCTTATGACTGATACAATCTATACTTGCATCATTGCTTATTTTAATGTACCTGAGTTGCAGCTACCCTCATAGCCTGTTTCTCCTTGCACTCACTCAGTCCTCATCACCATGATCATCTTCACAAGAGCTTCTTTTCTAAGTGAATTTTGAATTGAAGTCATCTGGCTTGTTTTCTATTTGGCTCCCTAAGAAAGCACAACTTATATGATCATGCTTTGCACATGCCTGTGTCTGTCTCTCTGTCTCTTCAAAAAACAATTAAGGATGTGTTGTGGTTTAACACTGGCCAAACGCCAGGCACCCACTCACTCTCAAAGTCGCTCACTCACTCTCCCCTGCCACAGCTAGGCAGAGGAGTGAAAAAAATTAATAAAGGGTTCATGAGTTGAAATAAGGACCAGGAAAAAACACTCCAAGGGCAAAACAGGCTCAACTTAGAAGTACAAAGTGCATTTATTACTAACAAAAACAGAGCAAGATAATGAGAAGCGAAATAAGCCCTTAAAAATATCTTTTCTCCACTCTCCCTCCTTCCTGCTGCCAGTGCAGGGAGACAGAGCCATGGGGGTTTTGATCAGTTTGTCAGCTGAGGGAGAGGAGTTGTTCCTCTGCTATGCCTTGGGGTCCCTCTCAAGGGAGACAGTTCTCTGTGAACTTCTCCAGTGTGGCTCCAATCTCACGAGCAGCAGTCCTCCCAAAACTGTTGCAACATGGGTCACTCTTCCACAGGGTGCAGTCCTCCAAGGACAGGTTGCTCCAGCCTGGAAGCAGGGCGCCTTCTCTCCACCGGGTCTTCCACTGGATCAGAGCCTCCTCCAGGCATCCACCTGCCCAGTGTGGGCACCTTCTCCACAGGCTGCGGGTGGATCTCTGCATCCCTTGTGGATCCCCACGGCCTGCAGAGGAATCTTGGTTCTGACACCTGGAGCACCTCCTCCCCCTCCTTCCCCACTGACCTTGGTGTCTCCATGTTGATTTCCCTCTCATGTTCTCACCTCCTCCTCTTCTCTGACTAGGAAAAAACCTGTGCCCCCCCTTTTTTTTTTTTATTTTCTCCTTAAATATGTTATCACAGAGGCATTACCAATCATCTCTAATTGGCCCAGGCTTGGCCAATGGGATGTCCATCTTCAGAGCCATCAGGGATTGGCTCTGCCAGACATGGTGGAAGCTTCTAGCAGCTTCTCACAAAAGCCACCTCTGTGGCCCCCCCATTACCAAAAACCAGGCCAACCAGGTTTGCAACATGCAAAACCAACACAGGATGTCAGTCAGTTTAAGCCAGAGAGACAGAGAATTTCTAATATGTTTTGTGAGCACAAGCAAAAAAGTGAAAGAAATCCTGCTAATGCTGAGTGGAAGAAAGGGCTGAGACATGAGTGTAACCCTTGCTAGACTTCAGAAAATGCAACTTATGGGGGATCAGGATCCTTCAGTTGCACTCTCATGGGCGTGACCTGCATCATTTGTACAATGTGCTGTTCAAACATTACAGCATCTCAGAGATGTGACCTGCTAACACTGAAGTAAACAGAGGCAGGATACACACATTTCAAGGGTAAATACCAAAAATGTCTCTAAGTGTTTCCCATCTATCTTTTACATTCAGTGTGAAGGCACTGGGCAGGTTTTCTTAATAATTAGAATTATTATTATTGTTATTATTATTATGCTATATGTCATAGCAGTCTGTCCTGAAGTAATCCAAAAAGTTATTGTATTCCATATCTATTTGTGCCTAAAACTTATTACTGTCACTCTAAGACCTTGCTGCTGTGAAGCTGGGAAGGGCAAGGTGCTATTGCAGGTGCTTTTAAAGTCAGCTGGAGCAGACAGCAGCCCCCTTTTTGCCACATCATTTTTGCTTTGCTGGCTGTTTGGTCTTTGTTTAGGCAGAGGCTTTTCCCTTTTAGTGTTCTCTCTCTGTTTTTTTTGTTTTCTTTTTTTTTTTTTCTTATCTGGAAGACACTGCAGTTAGTGTTTTTGAGCTGCCTTAAGGGAAAATTCCGCAGCTGCCTATATGTAGTCAACGCATCACAATGACAGTAGTGGAGTGGCCATGCCCCGATCTGAGTCGCTGGTGGCCCAGCCAAAGGCAGGAAATTATGGAAACAGAGTCTCTGTTTCATGGCAGCTCTTGCTGAAGGCGGGAGTTCTGCCTCAAAAGTGGTTGTTTTGTGTTTCTAACTGTAGCCAGTCATGACTGCATTTTGTAATCAGAAACTTTCAAAGTGAATTTGCAGACTCTGCTGGGAGCAAGGAAAAAAACCAGAGAGTTCCTGCGGTCAGGCCACTCTGTGCTGGTGCAGACAGACTGGTTCTTTCCCCCCTCACACCACAGCTGTGGTGCAGAGCACAGCAGGAGCATTTGCAGAGCCAGGGAATGGCAGGAGGAAGCAGTGGCCATGGTGTGGACCCCCACACGAGCCGGCAAGTTTTCATCTGCCTCCAGAACTGTTCTGTAGACTCCTCCCTTTCTGGTAGGGGTTGTCACCGTCTTGTTTCAGTTCCTGGGGATACATGGTCATCTGGAGGGCGCCATTTTGGAAGGGAAGGTGTGACATCATCTTCCCTTTGTCCTCTAAGCCCTCTGGTGTGTCACCATCTCAGGAAAGGGCATTTCCATCATTTTGGGTCTCTCCTTGTTCCTGTGGAGTTCATGAGATTTAGTAGTTTGGTATCTAGCAGTTCTTTACTGCTATTTTTTGCCTGTGGCTGTTCTGTTAGTAAACTGTGATTTTTTTCACTTACATCTANAACATAAACAATAACAGCAACAAAAACCCGGAAAACCCAATAACAGCCTTTTTTTCAACCCTTGCCCATCAAACAATTTCCCCTTTGGTGCAGATATGATCACAACCAGCAGGTACTTTCGGCCCTGGCAAGGCAATGGCTGCAGTGACACCTCCACAGCTGCAGGGGGCACTGTTGGCTCAGTGNAGTTCTTGTAAATTGTCTTAAACCAAGGCACAGACATAAAAGAGATATCATGTTCGTTGCTCATTTCTTGGGCTGTGCTGCACTGATGCTGTTGGACCCGCAATAACGGACATACAGTCCTCCAATGGAAGATTCAAACTCCAACCACTTTATTAACATCTGACTCCATATTTATAGTATTTCTACACAAACCAGGGATTGGAGGAGAAGGTTGACATTTCTCCCATCCTATTGGTCAAAACAACTGTCCATCAGTTGATCCATCCTCCAAAAGAGGAATATAAACAAACCCCGTGTAACATAAACATTGCTTCTAACAATAACACCTGCGCATGAGAAAGAAAACCAGAAATATGAAAACATAGAATTGTAAGAAAAACAATCAGAAGGCTAAAAATCAGGGCGACACTGCATGTGTTCAAGAGTGAACAGATCCTGACAAAAAGGAATTTCCAGCTCACTTAGACTGATAAATTGGCATTTCACAACAGAGACTCCGGTTACATGTTTCAGCTCAAAGAGAGTAAGGATCATGAAAACGATGTTTTCCATGACCAGCATGCGGCACACAGACTGCCCACCCCAGTAGGCCTGGGGGTTGTGGCAGCCTTCTCAGGGCCGCATAGTTTTCATGGTAACATCGAAGTCAGGCAAGAATGTGGGAAGGGATAATGAAGGGGAATCTATGATCTTCCCTGCCTATGCTGAAAGCAGAAATAAGGAATGTTTTGTCCCCGTGGTCTCTGGAAAGGATGTATCCCTCAACTAGCCCTGGCAATGAGCATCCCATGTGTTTTCCTACTTGTCCTGGTTTAAAAGACAGATGTNCATCGAAGTCAGGCAAGAGTGTGGGAAGGGATAATGAAGGGGAATCTATGATCTTCCCTGCCTATGCTGAAAGCAGAAATAAGGAATGTTTTGTCCCCGTGGTCTCTGGAAAGGATGTATCCCTCAACTAGCCCTGGCAATGAGCATCCCATGTGTTTTCCTACTTGTCCTGGTTTAAAAGACAGATGTCCGCCAAGGAAGGCAGGAACCTTCCTGGAATGGAAAAGATGACCCCCTCCCAAATTATTGTAACTTTGAAATTGCAGGGCTTTTAGGCAAAGACATGGGAAAAGGAATAACATTTCTTTACTAGAATATATATATATATATATATGTATATGTATATGTAT
>VYZR01113678.1:112003-122998 GCA_013400675.1 Oxylabes madagascariensis
GCTGACCTGGCTTGTTCTAGAAGTCCCTAGGGAAACAAAGACCTCAGCCAATCCCATCCAAGCCCTGGATGCGGACACACCACTGGCCAGAGATCTGGGCAGTGCAGAGATTCCCAACCAATAGGATTTCCAAGCCTGGGAAATTCAAACTCACTATAAAAAGGGAGCTTGGAACAATAAATTGGGCTGTTGCTCAGAACTCAGGAGTTACTGTGTTGTGCGTCTGTCTCCAACCCACCACCCTCATGTTACGAACAACCTTGTCTCCAAATTGAAGAGATGGATTTGATGGATGGACCACTCGGTGGATAAAGAACTGGCTGGATGGCCACACGCAGAGTTGTAATCAATGGCTCATTGTCCACCTGGAGACCAGTGACAAGTGGGGTCCGTCATCACTGGTGCTGGGGCTGATACTGTTCAACAGCTTTGTTGGCAACATGGACAGTGGGACGTAGGCACCCTCAGCAGGTTCACTGACTACACTGAACTGTGTGCTGCAGTCATGCACTGGAGGGAAGGGATGGCATCCAGTCACCTAGACAGGCTGGAGAGATGGGTCTGTGTGAACCTTATGAAGTTCAACAAAGCCGAGCGCAAGGTGTGTCAGTCCCAGGCACATCTACAGGTGGGGCAGAGAAGTGATAGAGAGCAGCCCTGTGGGGGAGATCTTGTGCTCTTGTGAGATCTTACCTAGAGTACTGCATCCAGTTCTGCTGCCCCTAAGACAGAGAGGGACATGGAACTCCTGGAGCAAGTCCAGGGGAGGTCCTAAAGTTGATGAGGGGACTGGAGCACCTCCCCTGTGGAGACAGGCTGAGAGAATTGGGGATGTTCAGCCTGGAGAAGAGAAGGTTGAGGGGCAACCTCATAGCACCTTCCAGTATCTGAAGGAAGCCAGGAGGTTCATCACAAATTGTGGTGAGAGGACAAGGGGATATGGGCTCAAACTCTAATAGGGGAAATTTAAATTAGATGTCAGGAAGAAATCAGTCACTGTCAGGTTGTTGAGGCCCTGGCACAGGTTCACAGGTTGCCCAGAGAAGCTGTGGCTGCCCCAACCCTGGAATTGTTCAAAGCCGGGTTGGACATGACCTTGAGTAAACTGGTCTAGTGGAAGGTACCCCCATTGCAGGGGAGTTTGGGACTAGATGGTGTTTAAGGTCCATTCTAATCCCTTAACATTCTATGAATCTATCATTAAGCGGTGAGGTTGACATTCAGAAATTGGCATTCATAGCTCACTGTGCTGCCCAGTAAAATGCAATGCCCCAGCTTGATGCTGCTCATTACATTCTCAGAGCATAATTTCAAAGAGGCATGAAACACTTTTGCTCCTTGATCCGGACACCTGGGTAGCTGCACTGCTTGGTGCTAGGCAGTGTCATGTTTCCTTTATGAGGTGGAGGCACCATCATTGTCATGTGTGAATGGTTTTGCCAAGTTTTTTAATGTCCTTCAGGGTGAAAGCTGACAGTAGAAAGAAGGACACACAGGTATTTGAGCCGCATTTTAAAGCTGACCATCCATAATATGATTTATATCATTGTGGGATTTGCCATCATGTGAGATATTTTTTTCCACTACAAGGCATTTGGGAGACCTCCTCCCCTTTCATTTTTCACCTACTTGTCAATCTTCTTATCCTTCCATTTTATTTAATTATTTAATAATTTATTTAATATTCCATTTATTTAGTTAGAAACATTGAGTTTGATGATACTTTTCCTAAGAGACTGAACATACCAGGACATTCTCCATGTAACCCAGGTGGCAGAAGTGCTGCCTTGAGAGGCTACCTAGAACAGAGGCTAGACAGTATTAAAGGAATAAAGTAGGTATTTATTAAAAGGTCTGCAAAGGATTCATCTTGGGTAGTACAAGAACCCAGCTGTGTCTCCACCCAAGATGGATGGTGGGTCATGAGTTTTCACACTTGTATAAGTTTTGGTCCATTTGCATATTGGGGTTATTGCACCTTCAGGTTATGAAGTCCCATCCTCCCAGATTGCTCTCCTCAATTCACTGTAGTTTATACTTTTTGGGTCTGAAGCTGCAATGGTGTCCTTGGTTCTCGGGCTGGAAAAGGATTGTTTTGTCTAACTAAACTGTGAGGAGAACTTGCTAACACTTTATATGAAGTTCAGAGTTATATACTAATGCAGTACAGAGTCTGGAAAATATGAAAGCTAAAACTTAAGGCATCAGAAGTACATTGGCTGCCCTGAAATAACTCGTGGAAAAACAAAGAGGAGGAAAGGTTCAGTATCCCCCTCTTTTGGATTATTAACCCAACCCTGGGATAGTTCTCTTAAAGAGAACAGACACACAACCCATGCTGAGGATGAATTACTGGATCCGATTATAACAGGAGATATGGAGGCATCCGAAAAAAGGAGAAAAACCTCTCCAGATAATCAACATCCACTGCCATTTCCAGGAAAACCCCTTTCTCTAGGCAAGCCACTGCTGTGATTCATCCCACGTCCCACACTGGTGCCTGTCCTTACCATCTGAACAGTGCACCTGCATATTTCCTCCCTACATGCAAGTTTCTGACTGCTCAGCAAAGCAGGTGGATGAGGAAGATGTAACTCATCTGTGAGGAGGACGACAGACAAGGGTGTCAGGGGGAAAAGTTTCTGGTGAGTCTCTGGATGGGAGACATGGATCTGCTTTTCTGTGTCAGCCATATGTCAGGGTAATTGGAAAGCAACAAGGCAGCGCTGGAAAACGCTATCGTGGATCTTAAGCCTTTGTGGGAGTCACTCATCACAATATATGAAGTGCTTACAAGAAGCCATAACAACTCCAGTGCTTGGCTGACATGTTGAGCCTTTCACCTAAGCCAGTGAGGCAGGAAAAGAAGGTGAAAAGTTTCATGCAGTCACAGGGAGAACAGAGCCAGGGTTGTTCTACAGGAGGGCAGAGGGGGTAATAAAGTCAGTTTCTATATGGGAAGGCCAAAATTCTTTTGTGGAATACAACATGTGCTTGCTAAGGTAGCAGCAGATGGGGTTTAGGAGCTCTATCCCAGCCCTGTGTGCCTAAGGCATTCCCTACCAATGGCATGAGGAAAATATACACAGTCAACACCCACTGCAGGACAGTTAGGCCTCTGTGAGGGCACAGCAGGAGCTCCCTGAGAAGCTCAGCATCCCCATGGCTCCTCTCCAGAGCTGGTGAGTTCTTGGGATGCTACTCCACATGTAACCTCACAGGGTGCCCCTCTTCCCCCTGAAACATGCCATGGACTGAAAGTAACTTTACCAGGCATCAGTGGCATTTTCTTTTAGAGTGTTCCCTTTCTGGAAGAAAAGACCCTTTTCCTTCTTGAAAGTTGTGTCTCAGCTGATGTGTTGTTCTTCTGTATTTCTGTCACTAACCATTAGTCCAGCCCCTACTGCAGCCTGCACCACACCAAGAAAACTTATTAAGCCCCAGACACACAGTCTTCACCTTTCAAGAGGAAAGGACCTATGCAAAGTAGTTTTTTCTGCCAAGGAAATCCAAACTGGAGACTCAGGAGCCCTAAAGCCAGCCCAGGGAGTCATTCCATTCCTCCCAGTTACTCTCTAAGGGCAGTCACAAAGAACCAGTGCCTGGCATCCTCTTGCCTGGCACCCAGGAAAACCCAACACAAATGAGATACCATGAGACAGAAGCAGTGTGTGCTTCTGTTCATCTGTCTTATTAGAATTATTCTGCTGTAAATTTTTCTGAATGCTTTTTGGTCTCATCTCACCTTTAAACCTTATATAGAGTTTAGGATCTGAATTTATTTGTTGTAAATTTGTTTCTGTGTAAGGACAGTTGCTGCAGAGAGTGAGTCCTACACACCACCAGTTTACTGCAGGCTTTTGGGCTGTGAGTGCACTGTGTACTCCTCCCAAATCATCCGTACTGTGCCTTTTATGATCTTTGGATGCTGGGCACAGCAGGAGAGTAGTTAAAATAAACCCAACCCAGAGGGGGATGAAAAGGAAGATCTCTCTGCGTCACATGTTCTGGCTGGGCTGTAATCCCATCCAGGAAAGTTTACGCTGTTCCTAATTTCACCATTTGATCACTTCTAGAGAGACAATGGATCTGGGGCCTCCACTTGCTGCCAGGGCCCAGCAGGGTGGGTGGACAATGATGAATTGGTCTGAGATAAGATGTCCTACTGCAAAACGTGTTACATATCTCTCCGCACTCCTGCTCCTTAAAAAACACTACAGGAACTGGTTTTCAGCCCTTTTTGGCTTGGAACCAGTGAAAAAACCCAACCCCCAAAACTTTAGGGGAGGGTGTGATTGTGCCAGCGTGCTGGAAGGATACTCAGCAAGATTGGGCATGTAGCACGTGAGTCATGCTCAGGAACTGCAGCTTCACTTCTTCTGTCCAGGACTCTTGGCCACTGAAAGAAAAGGGAATTTCTTCCTGACTGTCTTGGAGTGATTTATGATGACAATCTATTCCATGATCCTCTGCTTTATGCCCAAAAATGGTTGCTGTATCTTTAAGGCCCAGGACTGGGTGTGTGTGGGGCTGGAGAGGGGGAGCTTTGGGCTCATTGGCAGGCTTTTTCAAGGCCTCACTACCCAGGTGTTGCGTGATGTTGTGCAGTTTGGTTTTACTTAGCTAGCTTGGTTTTGTTGGCCCAGGCAAGAAGCTTTTCCCTTCCCTGGCCTTGGAGAAGCTGCAGCAGCAATCTTTATGTGCTCAAGGTGAACTGAACATCTGCTGGTCCATGGCCAGAGGAGTGGGGCAGCCCCATTCCAGCCCCAAACCTCAGGAAGCTGAGCCAGGGAGAGAAAGCACACAAAAAGGCTCCAGTCCAGCTGCTTTGCCTGCTGTGGAGAGGAGGTCAATGCCAGAGAGCAACCAGTTTTTTTGCATCCTGCTGGAACTCCTCTATGATAGCTCCACTTTCCTCAGTGTGAAAGCTGGCACCATCTCACACCACATGCCAGGAAGGAGTATTTCTTCAACATTTGCCCCATTCTCAGGCATTTTTGGGTCTTTGTTCCTCTGTGTGTGTGGGGCAGGGGGTGAGTTCTGCTTTTAGCCTGCACCTCTGCTAAAGAGAGATGCAGGCTAAAACCTACATCACCCAGGAGATGATGGCGACCTTCCCAGAGTACAACATATTCTTGTTTTCTCTTTTGAAGCCATTTTGTATGCCCAAGTGTGAGATGAGGTCTTTGAGGGGGCTGCCAGTACCTCTGACAGGGAAAACTGAGTGCAGCAATCAGGTTGCAAGGCAAATAAATTGCAGGAATGAGGTCTCTGCTGTGCTTCCCACTACCTGCTGGCCTTTGAAATAAATAAGCAGTCTGGGTGCTGGAGGAAAGCATCCTGCCCAGCTATGTGGGCTGACACCAGAGAGCTACCAACTCTTGATAGGAGAGGAATGGGGGAGAAAAGGAATTACACTCTCTATGAGACAATACTCTGGGGCTACTCTGAAGATGACAGCTACAGCAAGTAATTTATAATTTGTCAGAAATGTCTCCATCTGAGAACCCTTGCAAAGAGGAGGAGCAGGAGCAGCAGTTGGCCTCAACCCCGTTCATATATTACTGTCTTTGGGACCTGCTAACAAGGCTTGGCTGCTTTTTCCACCATGAAATGTAATTAGATTCCTCACAGTTTTGCTAACTTAGTGTTCCATTAATAGAAGGAGATGTAGCTGCAGACAAACAAGCTGGAATTTTGTCTGAGGAATTCGGAAGTACTCAGGGAGACAGGACAAGGGAAGAAATGATAGCTACAACATGCTGACTCACGAGGGTCAAATTATGGCCACTTCAGGCAGTCTTGAGGGTAGAAAGAGAAAGAGACCACATTGAGAGTATCTACACTTGCTGGATGTGCCCACCAATCATTTGGCAAACCCTCAGGTCTTTGGACCACCTCAGCTTAACCCAGTTCCCAAATGGAGCAGACTTTCAGCTGGTTTGGTAACCTACCTGGAAGATAACAGACTTTTGCAAGATACGAATATCTTACACGGATGAAGCTACAAAACTCATTGGGCCATTCAGTTCCTCAGTGGATGTTGCTAAGAGCCAGAGCAACAGCATGAGTTCATGGGCAGAAGTGCTGGGCAGGAAGCACAAAGGAAATTATAAAGTTTGATCTTCTGTTCATGTGGTGGTTGCAGCTGGCAACGACAGTTTTTTTGGGGAATCGGTTCAGAAGTGACAATAAATTTTCAATGATCAGGAATCACAAAACCCACTGTGGCCACTGGGCGGATAGGGCTGTTGTAGGCTGGCCAGGAGTAAGACAGTGAAAGAACTGAGTTTGACCATTCTGTAAGTGAGCATAAACCCCACAGGAATGTATGGGAGCTCCTCACAATGGCTGAGGTGGATCAACAGAGTGAACATCAAATATGCAGCAAGAGGGGATCATTCAGGATTGCCCTCAGCAGTTTGACTATATAAAATGGACCATAAATACAAAGGGAGTAGACTTTTCTGCATATCACCAGGGAACCAGGCATGAAGTCATGGTTTTAAATGTAGCCCTGGGAGAGCTCTGTTAAGCTTGCGAGGCAATTTCTAACAGTAAATCCAGTTAAGCACTGGCATTGATTGCCTGGGAGGCTGTCATTTTGGAACCAATTGTAGTCTTTAAAAACAGATAAAACAAACAACTGTCAGAAATGGCTTAGGAAAAACTGATCCTTCCTTCAGGCACAACAAAGATCTTGATCACCTCTCCTCATCCTTCCAGCCTTCTTTTTTATGACTCTGCCTTGACTTTCCTTCTGTGGAGACCCTTGAGCCTATAAGGGGGACTTCTAGGGCAATGCCCCGGAGGAATCTAGCATAGGCTTCGAGACTGCCTCATAGCTTAGGCTGAGCAAAAAGGCTTCCCCCATGGTGCTTTGCAGCACTATGTTAATCTACCTCAGTTTTGCTCTTCCCATTGGCCCACTGGCCTTGCCCGCATCTATTGTTCATGTATGTCCCTAGTTCTAGAGGTTTCTCCTCTGCCGGTTTCCCCATTGGTTATGGTATCGCTGATGGTCTGCCCTCATGTTCCCTATAGGTCATTGCCCTTTGCCCTGCCCTCGTACTGCCCCTGTGCCCTCAGACCATTGGCTCCTGATCCCCATACTTAACCCTGGACACTCCATTGATTTCTTGTCTTTTGTCACTGGGCTCCTTCCATGTGAGGCTGCAATAAACCCTGCTGGAACTCTATACAGGAGACTCTTCCTATCTTTCCTTTGCTGACTTATCTGTGGTGTGTGTGTGTGTGTATTAAGTGACTGTTCCTGTGCCTACCCGAGTGGCTTCCTGAGAAGATGCTTTTCGGGGAGGGTAGCGGCATCTCACCATCCATTCCACACTGCTACATCCTTCTAATTGGCACAATATTTAATGCTCAAGAAATGCACTACTGTCTCAGGACTGAAGAGATGTGTGTCTTACAACACAGGTGGGCAGCAAAGATATTCAGCAAAATCCTTCCGCAGAAATTTCTTCCTCACTTAAATGTTCTTTGCCATATTCTGTAAAAGGAAAGTATTGACACTATGGCATTGTTGCCATGATGTTTCAATAAAACCAGTTGTGTAGTGCTGTGCTATCAGCATCCCTTTATGATGACATGAATATGGCACAAATTGTTCCACTTCTTTCCAACTTTATGAGATTGTTACCAGATGATAAATGGCCTACACCTGGTGAGCTAACAATGCTTGTTCTCCAAAACTACTGGCTTGTGGAAACTATTCAATGTCCATTGCGTAAGAAGGAGAACTGGAAGTTCACCAGCCTCAGTGTCCTGCCAACTCAGCCAGGTCACCTGGAACACTGGGGTGCATGACCACCACGGACCACCAGTGAGAACCCCAGTACAGCAGAACATAAAGGGGAGGGGAAATATGTTAATGATTTTGGGGAAATGATTATCATATGTATGTTTAGTCTGGGCCAATCAATGAATATATATGAAAAATTCGTATATAAACAGAAACTTTCCTGTATTCAGCATGCACAGCTTTTGGGAAGAGCTTTCCTCTCGTGCATCTAGATGAATAAAGAATGTCTGCTTCTTAACACTACATTGGAGTTAAGGAGTTTTTGGTACCAAGATCACATCCTCCTTAACAAGAACAGTTAAGGATATTCCTAAATGCTCCTCACTGAACATCTTGAGCTTAAAAGATACTAAACTCAGTTTCCAGTCACTGTTAGCTCAAACCATGTGATTTGAACATGAATAAAGTCAGGTCAAGAGTCAATAGGAATTATAAGGTGTGTCTTCCACCATTACTGTCTGTGCAAAGGAGTGGTCTTAGAAAAACAGCTGGTAACCTGAATGAGGGTTGAGGCCCTCAGTATTTAAAGAACTACATCCTGAAAAAAAAGAAAAGAGAATCTCTAGCATGTCTAGATACGGGAGACAGGGCAGTGAAGAAAGAAAGCATTATCAGCCTTACTTTACAAAGGGGGCTCTTATGCACAATGTGTTTCCTTGTAACTTGACCTTCTTTTGGAATTGCAGTGCATCTCAGGAAGAGCCGGGGCAGGGACTGAAGGTAACACTGAAGTGACACTGAAGTTTCAGTGTGTAGAGGATAGTTTATAGTCTGAAGTACTCACAGAAATCTCCCTTTATTGTTTAAAGAGACAAAGAGGCAATTCCAGAGTGCAAGTCATCTGACTGTTTTCATACACTGACATTAGCAAATTGAGAGTAGATTGTTTTATTCCTCTACCTCAAAATTATATAGATATTCTTGAAGTACCTATCTGTGACCATGAACCTCCACAGGTCAGCTACAAATGTAGAGAGACTGTAGAAACTATTAATGCATAAATTATTTTCCCCTAGTTTCTATTTCCCCAAACTGAGAAATGCCTGAAACTGTTTATATTGCTTATATAGGTGTGTCTGGCATCTAAAATCTGAGGGAAAAAGAGGAGTGAAGATGGAGTGTGGAAAAATTGTAACTGTCAGTCATTTTATACGTGATGGTTTCCACAAATGGGCAATTTGTGGTTGTCCTGAAGGTCATGCACACAAGCAAGTAGAGGTGGTTTCCCAGCTATCCCAAGCCCACAAAGGAAGAACCACCCCGCCCCCTGCCCCCATTCTTTCTTTTTTTATTCCTTCCTTTCCTGGTGAAACTTTCCGAGCTAGAACTAGGAAAGCCTGAGTGTTTTCAGGAACAGGATCAGTACTGAAGGACACTTGAGCAGAAGATCTCTACTACCAGACCACCTCACACCAGAGCTGTGCTCCAGCAAATTTTTTGTTGTCTCTCTGCTCAAGATCAGTACCAGACGCCATGAAAATAGCTACAAGAAGCTCTAAAGCAGGCAATGCTGAAAAAAGGGATACATCTGAAGATAATTACCAAACCACCCTGCTATGGCTTGTATTAAAAAAAAGGAAATTGAAAGAAGGTGAAATGGAGCCAGTATTTATAGGATCTCTGAGCTCTCAGCCTGGTATGTGGCAAAGTGAAGGAGTTAATGGAGTTTAAAACAACTTCAAGAAGCCTCAGAATGGTCACATAAAATTTCGAGGTATCCCAAATTGCTCTGCATTCTGACAAATAGTGGCCAGTGCTTTTTAATCCCCAAGATCTAGTTTTCTTTGTGCTTTCTCACACATAATTCAGCAAGTGGGAAAGAGCTAGGCAGGACCATCAGAGCATCAGCAGATCTCTGGTGGGGGAAAGAAAGTGATTTTTATTTTTTTGTGCATTCTGTTTCTGTCTGCTAAGTAATTTCCCCTTTTCTCCTTCTTTTTTTTTTTTTTTTTTTTGAGTTGGGCCAATATGTAGGAAAACATTTAGCATGAAACATGAACATTGTCTCAGTGACTTTGAAATGCAGCTCCCATTTGCTACATTTTCCAACATTTCCCAACGTTTGCTGTTGCTTTTGATGCTACCTAATAATGAATGTAGATCCTCTAAATGAGTCTCTTTAGGGACTTTTTAGTATGTGCCCAAGAGGGTGTACTGCATTGTGGCCTCTGCCTTCACCCACTGTCTCAGTTTGGAGACAAATTTAGGAGAAAACACTCTGAAATGAGTGTTTCCTCTAAAGAGAAGGACTCCGGTAATTCCTTTTTTGCCGATGAGAGAAATGAATACCAGTGGGTGAAAGTGAAAAAACCTGTTTATTAAGAAAAAAAAAAAAAAAAAGGGTGCCTGCAAGGCACAGAAAAAAAAATTAAATAGATGCTAGATATTGAAATTGTGGAACCTCATTCCCCCCGTCCCCCCCAAAGAAACCCAGTAACACCCCTCTCTCGGCTGCAAGCACTTCTGCCGGGCAGGGCGGGTGTGATGGCAGCTGCAGGAGCACTGTGGAATGAGGGGACAGCGGCGGACGGGCTCGGCAGAAAGGGATGGGGACGGGGATTGCTGTACCAACCCCCAAGGGCAGCCGATCCCTCTGGGCAGCAAAGAGAGCTGCAGCAGGAACCTGGGAAGCAGCAAGCCGGAACGGCAGGGCGGGCTCACCCGGGGCAGCAAGGAAGAGGCAGCAGAAACTCTGCAGCTGTAGCTGGAACCTCCCAGCAGGCAGAGGAGTAAAAAGAAAAACCGGGAGCAGTGACTGAGGTACGGCGGGGGCTGGGCAGCAGCAGCCTGGCTCTCGAACACAGCAGGGAGACGTTCCCCAGGATTTCTCGCCGACGCTGGCTGTTCCTGGGTCTGGGCTGTGCGGGGTGGGGGCAGCCTCCGGCAGGAAACGAGAGCGCTGACGTAGCACGGACGGGCTGTGGGCTTCCCAACAGCAGAGCAGCAGAAAAAGCAAGCCGGCAAGCCCAGTCACAGTGCCGAAGCAAAAAATAAATAGAGAAAACCCACAGAAAGTAGCAGTATCCCTAGTCAGAGATGCCATCCGCATACTCAGTTGAACAGCCGCCCCCCGAAGAGGAAGGGGTTGCTCCTCGCCCCGCCCCCGGTTTCTTCCGGAACCCCCGGCCTGGCTTCCATTCATCGCCGTACTCCTGGAGCGATGGAGGATGGGG